>JAQGEP010000285.1:0-49234 GCA_028476805.1 Acrocalymma vagum
TCCCCCCCATCTATAAATAAAGTAATGTAGTATTGTTCCGGGTGTTCGATTTTTGCAACCCGAGAATCGAGCAGAGAAAACCACTATGTGATTGGAAATATTACGAATGGTGATCGAATATTCTTTTCAACTGGATGCTGTTCTTCATTGTTGGACCCTCTCTAGTTCCTTCTGGATTGCTTCTTGATTCTGTCTTATATTCTTGTTGCCTTCCTGGTTTCCGATTGCAAGTAGAAACCCCTTTTGCCCAAGGCCACCTGACCTTTCCCTTCACATAACCTTTTACCTCCATATCCATAGACCCCTCGTACTACACTACAGTAAATAAAGAAATAAGCATGAATTCACAGTACACACTTCCGATTCCTTGTACGTCCCCGGTCTAGATCTTATTTTCAGCTCTCAGGGCCAGCGCGCTAGATGAAATCGATCGATGAAGCTTTATTTGTTTCCTTCATGTATATATACACACACATTTTCTTCCAAGATTTGACAATCAAACTTAGCAAACAACAAAGTCCTTATCTCTACTCGATTTGATTCGATTACATTTCTGCAAATACTTTGTCCCCAGTCCAAAAAAAAAAAAGAAAATAACAATACGTAGGGCTTATAAAGATGAAAGATATACGCATGATAGATACCTCAAACCAGCTAGTAGTATAAGTATATTCAAAACTCCAAGTAAGATTCAACATAGATAGTCTTGCAAGTCGCACATATTCAGATTCAAAAACGAATCATCTACCTAGAGATGGAATTTAATACTGATACACGGAAGCACCACGGCAAAATTGAGTTTGGCGAAGTCCGCACACAAATACATTGACTACCTAAAACTCCAAGAAAATACGATTCAACTCTAAAAATTCACAACCACATGCAGTCAAATGATAATTTTCATATTTTTATTGATATTTCTTTCTTCTTCATCTCAGACACTTCGGGCTAGATATATACAATCTAAGTCTTTCCCCATCTTGAATGCTACACATGGGTTCCCATCTTATATAACCCTGTATAACCAACACCTTGTCTTGTACCAATATCCCAATGCACCCGAGACCCAATCCATGCCAGACCAAAATCCAAACCAAATCAAATAATTCGTTTCATCTTTCATCAGTAGTGCAAAGAGGGTATACACGCTTCAGTCGCTAACTCGCTTCGCTAGTTCTTACAACATACATGCAAGTAATAAATGACTCTCAAATCAAACTCAAGGGAGAAAATAAAATAAAAAATAACATGCAGTGCGCATACAGACTAGCTGTGCGGTGAAGTGCTGGTTCTCGCTTATGTCTTCTGATAAGGAGAGGATGGAAAAGGAAGGAGGGTAGAGTATAATATGCCAATGCAAGTATGACTCTTTGGCCGTATGCAACAGAGGAAAAAAAAAAGCTATGCAATGTAATGTAATGTCATGCAGGGACGCAGATGAAAAAAAAAAAGAGCAATGAGGGCCTAAGGGGGTAGTTGCAAGCGCAAAAACTTAGTGGAAAATTTGAGGTCGCACATTTGAACCAAAAAAAATGGCTGGTCAGCTCTTGACCAACATTGACATGACCGAAACAACGCGAGGGAAAAATATCCGTGTAAATAAGAAAACTCCAATGAAGGCGGGTAGTTCAGGTCTAGTTCCTACCCAGACCTCTCTTTTTCGACATGTCGGAGAAAATTTGAGCTGCTGGACATTTGTTACCCACTCTTCCAGCTAGTGTGCCCTCGTAAGGCTATTACTAGCCGAAGCACAAACGTGTCTCATCATTGATTTTTGTCACTCAGACCCCCACTTGTGGGCTCAGAAGCTGCCGCAGCTCTCCGGCGCCGGAGAGTACCGGGACAGCGGGACTGGCGCCCTCCGCCTCGCTTAAAGGCCGCAAAGAGTAACTGTAACGGAGGTGGACAGAATGTCGTGGGATCCTGGACTGGAGACACGATGCAGGAACGAAATTTCCGGGACTCCAAAATCTGCAGCCTGCAGACTGTGTTGTCAAAGAAAAATTTTCGCCACCGTGTGAGCACGTCGCCTATATGCCCCAATTTCGAGAATGAAGATCTAATGTACGCACCCTGCACATGTCGACTTCCGAATTCGTTCACATGTACTCCACGGCTGTCTCATGGGCCGAGTAGAACTTGGGTTTTCCAGAAAAACGGTCGGTTGTGGACTAAGCCCAGACGGTGATAAGTCGACAGAACCAGTATCCACAAATCGTTAGGCACTGGTCCTGAGAGGTCATGCGATCCCGAGGAGACGCCCAATCCGCGATCGACTCCAGGGTCTGAGAGACTTGACGTAAATGCGATTGTTCCATAGTATTGGCGGGGGATGGGACACGGTGTAATTCCTGGGTAACGTGGGTGTGAACGTACTGAGGATCTGCGTGTGTGCCCAACGCCAACGGCTGTTGAAATCCACCTTTGACCTAGAGAAAAATATCCACTCTCTTTAGCCCATAGATTAGTCTGTCGAAATTCCTAGCCATCTATCAGGCACACCGCCAGTGCTGTGAATGGTAGGTGGTTTGCTGGAGCCAGGCTTCCTTGGAGGTAGCCAAATACGCGCTCTTCCAATGGCCTTCGCATCCAGCTTGCCGACCCGTCGCATGTTCATTTCGAGCACAATGACCCTAAGAAAATCGCTGTTTTCTCTGGGTTCGCGTTGCCGGACAGCGGGTGATGGTGATAGGGCTCGCCCGGCTTCGGAAAAGGGATCCGACTGCCGACGGCGACGATTCGATGATCGGCCTCTTCGGTCATAAGTTTGCATCTGGATCATGGGTGCGTGAACATCAGCGTCGGAGTCCATCATGAGAGAATCGTGGAGTTGCATGGACAGCTCGGTTGGCGAGATGGGGGCAGGCTGGGGATTCAGATATCGGCGTAATTCTGGAGATGGAAGGCCTGTGAGGTGCTTTGGACGCATTTCGCTTGTGAATCTTGGTGATAACAGGGATCGCGTGAGGAGATCGTCTGGAGGGACGCTTGGTGCGGTGAAGTTTGAGAATGATTTGGCGGCAGACTTGAGTGCTTGTATTGAAGCAGTCAAGTTGGACTTGAATGATTTGAATCTCTCCGTTGAAGTAGGCGGAGTCGTGATGATATCTGGAATCTCCAAGTTCACGAGTTCCTCGCAGTCATCCGGACTAAAGTGCAGCAGAGGGTGATCGAGGATGCAATCTTCCTTTGGAGGAGAGGACACGATTCTCTCGCGGCGCTCTGGTATTGATTTGCGACTTATCGAATCAGGCGTGCTGAGGTTATCCCAATTGGAAGAGAAAGAAGGGGTATCCAAATCTAGCGAAGGCGGAATAGTAGATATGGACTCGCTAGATATGGACCGAGACGTCAAAGAGTACTTCTCCTGCTCTAGGCTACGCAGGCTGCCAAAGTCATCATCCAACTCATCCACACGACCCAGTAGCAAATCCAAGGGCGACCCTGAAAGTGACGAATAATCCGAGTCATCTTGCTTCCACTCCTGAATCAACTCGTCCATGGAGATTCTCCTATCCATTGTGGAGCGCTTGCGGCGGCGAGGAGGCATCTTTGGGATTTCGGTGACGGCCAGCAGAGCGGCGACGGCGGGGGGAATAGCATCAGGATCGTGGTTTTTAGAGGAGTTGTGTGTGGGTCGTCCACCATTGTGGCCACGAGCTCTCAGGGTCTGGGTGGAGGGAACGGATCGGGTGGGCGTGCGAGGAGGGATTACGACGGGTTTTGAATGCGAGGGCATCGGAATGATTGTGGAAGGGGCTGCAGGCTGCATGGCCTTGGGATCGGGATTACACATGGAGTCAAGCTTCTTGATTTGGGGCTTGTCTGCGGGCTTTAATGAACGGGACTTTGGAACAGGCGTAGGAGCAGTCCGGGCAGATCGCGTTCCCATCTTTTCAGAAGACCTGGGTGAGGTTGAAGACGAGGGCGAGGAGCGCTGGAGGAAAGGATAGGACCTTGGCACCATCATGGCGGAGACGGCGCCCTGGCAGGATACTTTTCTCGTGACGGGCGGCCGGGGTTGGTTAGGAACAGGCCGCAGTGGGCGTGACGTTGCGCTGTCGCGAGGGCGAAAGCTTTACGTTATTGCAGGCGCGGGATTGGATGGATGGCCGTAGGGGATAAAGACGCAGCAACATGGAGTCTGCAAGGGTCCAGTTGGCCGAAAGTGACCGTGGAAGCGAGGCCGTTTTTTGATGCTTAATGCTGGGGATGGTCTATTTATGTGAGGGAAAAAATGAGAGAAAAATGCATGGGGACAGTGAGGATGAAGAGGAATGACTGATGGAGGTGAGGGACGTGGAGAGATGGAGAGGGCGGCGGAGGGCGAGGGCTGCTGATATGATAAGAAAAGGTGTGCGTGTGAGAGTGGGAAAGATAAAGAAAGCAGTCGCGTGGGTCGAACCTGCTCAGGGTGCACAAGACACTGACACTGACTGGCAAAGCTGGCAGGCACGACCCAGGCGAAGAGCACAGGCACAGGCAAGAGCCGCTCCGAGCACAAAAAACAACAATCACTGCAAATCAGAGCAACTTTGCCTAGCCAGTGGTGGACGAGTGTCGTGTCACTTGTGGACTCATCTCTCACAAGAATCCCACACACGGCGCAGCACTGGGACCGAGTAGGCTGCTCACCTTCTGGCACAGTCCAGCACCTCCCGTACGGGCTCTTTACTTACTCTCACGCACAGCTGCGCATCTCCTTTCCGCTTCACCGCACTCATACACATGCACATGCACACCTGCGCCAGTCTCAGCTCAGCGCCCGTCAGCTCTCGCCTCTCGTCTCTCGTCTCTCGTCTCTCCCGGGCGTGGAGGCGTGTGGATGTGCACGAGGCTGCAGGTGGATGCGTCTGTGGGAGCCCTCTCTGCTCTGTCCACGTTGGCCTCAATAATATTAAGTGACGCCCTCCCACATAGGCCTTTGCAGCCGCAGTGCAGCCGCGCTCAAGCCCACAGCTCACGGCAGCACTTTTGAGCAGCAACACAAATGATACTTGTTACTCATACTTTCCCTTCTTGCATCCCACCCCAGCTCAGACGCAGGCTTGCATACGCCCAAGATTGGCTGCCCAAAAGCCCCCCCGTCCCCCCGTCCCCCCGTGGCCGATCTGACCCTGAACGCTGCCCATTGGCTGAGTCCGGCTACGACCGCCACCTCCGCGATTTGGGCTGGTCTCCTTTCAGCCCTGCCGACTTGCCCCACGCTGTCTGCCGTCTCCTGCCTAAAATCCTGCCAGCGCCGTGCTACTTTGCCTTGGTGGTCTTGATTATTGAATCTCGCTGCGACCCAAGTGTCTCTGTTTGCGTTCCTTGGCCGGTCAAACACCCATGTGAAGAAGCCTAGACAACAGCCGCCATACGCGATAACAACTACAGTACCTAGCATCATCTGCTTTCCAATCAAAGCTATTACGGCTCTACCTGTATCCTTCGGCTTCCTCGGCCTTGGTGTCTCCCTTCACTATGTCGTATGCGCCCAAATGACAATACCATGCTGCAGGTCATTTAGCAGCCTCTCACATGGCGTATGCTTATCTCCAACCAACCCTCCCGATGCACTAGACGCATGCGATTCTGTCTTGCAGCAGCACCCCGCAATCCGCTCTACTGCTTCTGGAAGGACCATTCCTGCCATACGCTCCATCTATTAGAAAATACCTTTTCCCAATTTCAACTCTTCTTGAGCTATCTATCCTATTGTCCTTTCAAGCGGCTGCCTCCGCGCTAAGCGAGGTCCAGTATCCAATATGCCCACCCGTCCCGCCGTCTCTCGCCTTTGTAGATCCAGTTGAATCCGTCAGTTAGACCGAGCGAATATTCTAAACAAGTACTGTACACTTCGACCAGTGAACTATAGGTGGTCCCAAGTTCATTGGGGCATATTCTACATGGCGGCAAGCAGCCACCTGCATCCCCATCTCAGGTCCCACCTCGCTGCCTTTAGGCCTTCAGCTGTGCCTGCTCTGCACCTTCTGAATCATGTGCAACCACTTCAATCTCAACACGCATATCGTCGTCTGCAAGCCTGGCAACTCCCACGATTGTCCAGATAGGCTTATGTCCTGGCATCCACTTCTCGAAGTTGCGTACCATCGCAGCCAGTGCCTCATTATTTAGAGGCACGTCGTATGAATTGATACGAAAAACCTGTGACCATCCCTTGCCTCCCGCATCTTTCAATGTCAAATCCACATTCGCAAAGGCCTAGTCAATCTGAGCATTGATTTCGGTATTGTATTCGCCGCTTGAAGGATCCCAGCCCCCTAGACGCCGAAAGGCAGTAGTGTTAGCTAAACCGGTCCCACTATGATGAGTTTGGGAAACCATTCACCTTGACCTGAGCATTCCATTCTGTCGCCGACACGCACAGCTTGACTGTAATGAAATGACTCCCGATTCCTCACTCCCACGCCCTCGTACGCATAGTATTGAAGGTGAGACATGTTCGAAGGAAAGTGGATGCTCATTTAACGTGCAGATACAAGAACGAGGATTGCGTCGAGACTCAATAATAATCTCTTCATGGTAAGTGACGGTCCTGTTGATATATATAATTCTTACTACTGCACCGCCGTAGTTCCGCCAAAGTCCACATACCATCAGCTTT
This sequence comes from Acrocalymma vagum, assembly GCA_028476805.1. Lineage (NCBI taxonomy): Eukaryota > Fungi > Ascomycota > Dothideomycetes > Pleosporales > Acrocalymmaceae > Acrocalymma > Acrocalymma vagum. The sequence goes on from JAQGEP010000285.1 coordinate 6,611, forward strand.
ACCGACATAAGTGCTCCATCATAGCTTACAAAGCCCATGACTACGCGTAACCTTGTAGTAAAGAAGTGGTTTAAACTCCACACCTCTGGTTTACATTATGTTCCTAATCCGGCTAGGTAAGCGGACGTACGAACTGTCCTACTGACACCAAACAACCAGAACTTTATCCCAAATAGATAGATAATCGCCATCACTTCCTCCTCACTCTTCCGTCTCAACTCCCCTCATTCATACCCAACTCGACTACGCCTTCCCCGCTCCCTCCGGATCATGAGCACTAACCTCAATCTCAACCCTCATATCATCCTCCCCGAGTCTCGTCACCCCAACACACGTCCAAATCGGTTTATGATCCGGCATCCACTTTTTGAAATTCCTCGTCATGGCTGCAATAGCTTCGTTGTTCAAGGGAACATGATATGAATTCACGCGGAACACTTGCTGCCAGCCTTTTCCGCCTGCGGTTTTTAGAGCGAGGTCGACGTTGGAGAAGGCTTGGTCGATTTGTGCGTTTATTTCGGTGTTGTAGGAGCCGGTTTGGGGGGACCAGCCGCCTAGGAAGAAGGTAGTTAGTCGAGGTTTGGGTCTGGGCTGGATGAGGTACGGGGAAATGGACATGATGTGGAATGCGTACCTTGACCCGCACATTCGATTCTATCGCCTACGCGGACGGCTTGGTTGTAGCCGAATTGCTCGCGATTGCGCACACCTACGCCTTCGTATGCGTAGTATTTGAGGTGCGACATTTTCTGGATCAATTAAAGTAAGGATGTCGTGAAGTTGGGTTGGATAGATAGATAGGAGAAACGCTATTGCGCCAGAAGTTTGATATTCAGCTCAAACTCCACAACAAAGAAACAAGTAAACCAAACAAAAAACAAGATGACGTTGAGCAATCTTCAATTCTTTTATTCTTCTTTTTCCACACAAATAAGTTCTACTACTCAAGATAGTGGAAAACAGATGTGATGTTCATAAACCGTACATTTAAGAAATAACACAAGAGAGGTGTTTCCCCCTCACCATCCCCACTCTTACCCCCGCCCAACCCTTACAAATCCAACCCATCTACCCCAAACCCAAACCACACACTCACGGAGCCCTATCTGCATCATTCCATCCCATTCCATCTCTCCGCCTACACACTTACAAACTCACACCGTAACTCCGCGTTCCCCCATCCATACACTGCATGTACACTTTACAAACTTCAGGCTTACAAATAGGCAACCGATGTCGCATTCTAAGCTGCAGATGGAGCTAGAGTCTTGAAATGGTTCTAGTCCTAATGAATGGAAAGCTAGTCTACCCAGTCCAGTCCCCCAAATCACCCGATTTTGAAGACATTCTCCGGATTTTCGGGCTTCTTGTCTAGTGGTAGTGCAGGGGACAAGAGCAGGATTTTAGCACTTGCATTGGAGTTTGGAAAACTGGACTTGCACTTGCACTCGCACTTGCACTTGGATTTGCACTTGGAGAGGTCATGAAATCGGAATCGGGCCGGTGGGAACCCTAGCCTAATCACCAAATTAGTATTTTCTGAGAAGTTTTCTTTGTTTAGATGTACTGTCGTTGGAAAGTTGGAAAAATGGTGTAGTGGGGAGGGGTTCTGGTGTATGATGACATCACTTGTCCAAACCGAAAAGCTAGATAGGTGGTCGACACGGCCGACTAGTCTGGGCTACGAAGCAAGGTCAAGATTGAGATCACGATCGTGATCACGGTCAGGGTGAATCGAGTTTTCTTTCCAAATACGAAGGTGTGTTGACGAAGTGTGGAATGTGACCTTGGGGAGTTTTTTTGGTGCCTTGAGAGAGAGAGCAGCGATTCACGTCCAAGAAAAACTAGAAACCTGCTTCTAGAGGAATATGGTGGTGACTGCTCTCTACCTACATACTTAGAACAAATATGGAAAGACCAAACTTCAGAAGATGTACGTACCCGCTCCGTTCCACTCCTCCTATCTGTTTATGATCGTGTGCTCACTCTAGTTAAACTTGATAGCATAATCCTCCCCTTAGTTATAGAAATCCTCACAAACTCAATTCTATAACTAAGCACATTAAACATCACACTTGCAAGTTGGACACCAACATAGTTTCAATGAACATGTTCTCGCATTGTTTCTCTCTTTCTCATAACCCAGCCGACGAGCTGAGCTCCTACTAGTACACGTCTGTTTGCACAGCACTTCTTTTCTGTCCGCGGGAGGAAACCCCCACCAGTGAGGTATCAATATGCACCCCCTCGCTACATTTTCGCCAGTCCCCCGCACCCAGCCCCCATGAGAGACCCTGAAGCCCAAAAATAAAGAAAACCCTGGGTTATTCCAGACGCCGGGGATACAAAAGCACATAAACGCCCCCCCGCCAGTATAATAAAAAGTATTGTGAAGAAAAAGAGCCAGGCCCACTGCCACTCCGAGCGAAGGCGTTTATAGCCCACACAGGATACACCACTTGAACAACTTACGCCGGGGTTTACATGGGAAATATGCAACCACTCCCAGCCAAGCTGAACGGGGCGATCCTCCGGGTAGTCGCCAGCCGTGTAGTAGAGAAAGCGAGTCGAAAAGAAAATCTTTTAGTCAAACACCCAAACTGTTCCATGCAAAACAATTACAGAGAAGAGGATCAAAGGCAACTAGGTTGAAGTGAAAGTCGGAGTAAATGCAAAGGCCGTAGATGCAGAAACGGGGTCCTGGGAAAGTCATATCCAAAATTTTAGGATATAGAACATCATCCAAGACGTGAGACATCAGCCGTCAAGAATGAAATGTCGTAGTCGCCGTAGCTCGCGTAGTTCGTTGCCTTTTTCCGAATCGAGGACGCTGGAGAGTTGCTATGTCGACTCAGTACGCATCGCCGTCGTCAGTCCACCCGGCCTCGCTACCTTCAATCACGCGAACCATACGGCCCCCCTCCTCTATCATGAGCTCGCTTTCATTACCCACGCCACGTATGCTTCTGATCTTCTTGCCCTGGATCCCGCGTGGGCTGGCGGCATGGCCACCTTCTGGGGTAAACCGCTTATTGCGAGCTGCCTGTTGGCGGTACTTATAGAAATCAACGTCTTGCTCAGGATAATCGTCTGACTGCTCGCTGAAAGTCTCCCAGTTTTCAGAGCCAGACTGCATAGTCGTGCCCGTACCTGTAGAGCTCTGGGAAATCTGACGACTGCTGGCAGAGGATGATGGAGGGGGAGGAGGCGCGTAGGTTGGCGTGTACCCAACCCGCATGCTGTGAGACATATAGGTTCGGTCGTCATAAGGATCCTCGGGTGGTACATGGCGGACGATGCTCTCGCTGCGGTCACCGCGGTTGAACTCGAATCGGTTCACAGGTGTTTCTGCTGGCGGTGGCGGCACGAAAAGATCCTTCATACGTGGTGGAGGAGCCATTGGAGGCGGCATTTTCCTAATCGTTGCTGTGTCCTCTCGTACAGATGGAGGAGCTCGACGCTCTGGTGAGTTGCCACCGTGCGGCATACTCTTCAATGGAGCACGAGCGGGAATTTTTGAGGGACTTTTCGCGCCAGATGCAGCAGAGACAGAACTCGCCAGCGGGTTGCGTGATACACTAGCACCGAAGTTCGAGACAGGTGTTTTTGCTCTGCTTGGTGGAGGTCCACGGACAGTACCAGCACGACTAGCAGGAGCAGGCTTGGGAGCAGTTGCCTGCTTTGTTGGCATGCTGCTATTTGAGGGCGTTTTTGACCGTGGTGGAGGAGCCTTGGCTGCTGCAGCGTAGAGTTCATCCAGATATCGTTCGCCTAAGACCAGGAAGGGTCGGCCGTACTCGTCCTCCCACTGTTCGAGCGTCTTCTTCAGTTCAGTCTCAACCTTAGGGAGCTCTTTTGCGATACGCTTTCGCATCTTTTCCTCACGTAATAGCTTTCCAGGATCGCGCCTCTCACCCTTGTTGCCACGAGCCATCAGGCGAGAGGCATCCTGGCTTGACGTTTGGAGGTCATCCCGTTCTTTGACTAGCTCGCGGTGTCGGTCAATCTTTTGGAGTATCGGTAGTCGTTGCTCCTTCAAAGCTTCCAGGCGTGCAATCTCGGCCTCATGAGCAGAAAGAAGGGCATCGCTACAAACGTCTGAAAATGCGGGCGTAAAGTCGAGCATTTCTTCCTCTGAGAAGTAGAGGGCGTCCCATAGCTCTTGCAATTTGCATCGAGCTTCCTCAACGAAAAGGTGGAGGTTCTGGCGCTTCAACTCATTGAGTCTGGCTAGCTCATCCTCGAATTCATTGATGGTGCGGAGCCCACATCCACGGTTGCTTGCGAGGAACTGCTTGCGCTCGTGCTCTTCAATACCGAGGCGCTCCCATAGATCTTCAATCGTTGTGCGAAGCTGGCCAAGGCGTCGCTCCCGACCGCGTTTCTCCTCAACTAATCGCTCCTTCTTCGCCTTGAGTTGCGCGATGTCGTCTTTATGTAACCCTAACTGCTCGGGAGCATCGCGATGGTATTTCACAATTGAGCTGTCTGTCTGCGCTTGGGGCGTTCCCAGCTCGGCCCAAAGTTGAATTATTTCCTGGCATAGCACTCTGACGACATTTAATCGTCGCGTATATTCCTCGTACACACGCGTGAACTCATTATCTAGTGCCGCAACATAAGAGGGAGAAATATCAAAGGTCGGTGATACGGTTGCGTTGGGGGCTGTGGGAGGCAACTTGATCTCAAGAAACGAGGCTTCAAGGTGAGAAGCGTATGATTCAAGGGCTTCTGCGAGTTCTGGAGGCGTGTTAGTGCCGACGTAATGTGTAAGTATGGGGCATGCGTACTCCTGACTTGCTCGAAACGCTCACGGTGTAGCTTGCTAACTGCGTTGTACTTTTCCTTGAGACCTGAAATGCAGCGAGTCAATGGATAAGTGACCTCAATGTCGTTGTGGTCATCATAGTTTGGGTTTGGCTTGTTGTCCTCCAGCGAAGCCTCCATCTGCTTGATTGTCCTGATCATGCGATGGGCTTCCTCAGTCATCTCATGCTTCTCGTTGGTTACTTGGCGGAGCTGATTGTGGAGGGTCTCGGACAGGGCAGAGAAGAGCTGGGATGAAGTTAGTCGTATTGTTTGTCACATCATGTGTGTTGGTACGTACTTCTGCCTCACGCGAATCCCGCTCATGGCTAGGAACTCCGATTTCATCAAAGAGGCCGTGTAGTTGGCCGATGATAGTGGTGACTTGCTGGGCTAGGTAGCTCGTGTCCATTTTGACTGCAGACCTGCCAGCCGCGTTGTCAAAAGGTCATGCAGTGGCGAAGATAACACGCGCCTTGTGCTCGAGTCCTTGGGATTTGCGACGGGCCAAATAAGTACTCGACCAAATCTCAGACCTGTGGAGAAGTGCGGGCGGGAAGATGCGCGTAGGCGGCAGGCAGCGTTGTGGGTATCGGTGTTGTCGAGGACAATCGCGCACTTTGATAATTATAAAGAGGGGACTTGCGCTGATGGCACTGTTGGCTTCGAGCGCAAAGTAGCGGAGGGAAGAAAGTAAAGGGTATGCTGGAGTGCGTGAAGCATTCAGTGATGCAACAGTGGTGGTGAGCAGCGAATGGGCTGGATGTCACCTGGGTGGGATGCCGTTTATTTTGGGAAGGCGGTTGTCAAGGGCAACTGCCGCGTCAACACTCGTCAACACTCAACACTAACGCCCCATCACGAGAACGCTTGTTTCACGTCGATTATTGCCGCGACCACTCATTGTCCTCGGAGCGGCTCAACATCAGCACGGCTCGTCGTACCGCAGCAAAATCCAGAGGGTATCTGTATCCTTCCAGCCGCTGTTGCTGCATGCGGCCGGATCCTTTGGGCCCGTATAGTCTCCCATTCATTGACGCTCTACCAAAGAATGCGAAAAACCTCACGATTGTCAATACTATCTATCTAAGTACTGTCTGGCACTCATCAACCTAGACGCGTCTCATCAATACAAATCACGGCTCTACTTTTCCTCTTGTACCCCTCAGGTCCTTCTGCCGCGAACAGGACATCCTAGTCCGCAGGTATCTACATACATATCGTACGGCCCAGGCAGTGTGGAGACATGGGTACCACTTCGGTATCCACCTCTCCGCCATTGTTTGCATCAACAAAGCGCCTGCTTGTCGCTATAGACTGTAACATGGACAACAAACCGGCACGCTTCATCTGATCTTATATTATCTTGTGTCTTATCTACCCATACCGCATATCGCTAATACAATTCCGTCCTTTCTACCCTTTTGTCTATCCCAGCCTCCATTTAGCGTACCAATCCAAAATCAAACTCGTTGCATTCCAAGTCGTCGGCCCAAGTCGAAGAGTCTCGAACGGCTCACCTTGTACGTTCGTTGATGGCCATCCATGGCCAAAGTTGTTGATCGACCGATGTACTACCACGTCCTCGACGCCATCGCAACTCCATCTCGATTCCGTCACGTTACCTCCGTCTAGGATTTGTACGCTGGGATCCGTCTTGGAACAACCATTATTACCGACCCATTTGTTCACCCATTCCGGAACTGGAATCGTGTTTGGCGCTGGACTGTTGTCTCCATCGTATGCGATGACGCTGTCGTTGAGCCCATGTAGTTCCATATAGGGTAGTTTTCTTCCTTTTAATGCGGGATTGCAGCCTTGGCCAAACAAAGGCTCCGTCAACGACGCGTCGGCGTAATGAGCTGCTGCGACTGCAGCAAGAGCAGCAAAGCGTTTGTTTAGACCCGCATCGCAGGCAACCAGTCCAGTAAGACCACCACCATTCGAAAGACCTGCGCCGTATATACGTGACTGGTCTACGCAAAGCGTAAATGTCACTTGGTCAAGTACTTCCGCAACAAAGATCCGGTCATCTATCACGGATGATGGAGATGCTTCGGGGTCACCGAGCCATTGCACCTGTTCTTTATAAGTATGTCTCTCAAATGTTGTGTACAACAACACTTACCCCAGGGTCTTTGTAATTCAAACCTTCTGGATATACCACAATAGCATCCTGATTGAACTCGGCCGTGGACAAGCCCGTTATCCTCTCCATCGACCACGCAGGTTGACTCTGTCCATGGAACGCCAGAATAAGTGGTGCTGCCTTGTCATTACCAGTAGAGAATCGCTGCGGTAGATGCGCCAGGTATTTTCGAGTAGTCGTATTCCCCTTCACAGATAGTGACTCGATCGTAAAGTTTTGTGAAGTACCGCCTGGACTCAGGCCCGCAGGTAGTGGTTTTGAGCAACCCGCGCTTCCATCTTGCTGAGCGAGAGCAGTTGATAAAAGGACAGGAGTTAAATGTGTAATGCGCATCGTGATATTGGCTGTTCCTCCAAGAACGTGAAGAAAATTCTGGCGCAACGCTCCTCTTATATAGAGTACCTTGAGGTTGCCGTTCGGCACTATACAAACGCAACTAACCCGCAAGCTCTAACCTTTTCGTCCGTTCTGTCTACACATGATACCATACGTGCATTCCCACTGGCCCCTTCGTATATCGCGTTTCCTGCTTAGTTTCTCTCCCTATGTTTCTTGCTTATGAGAAAGGGTGAAAAATAGATGAAGGCATGATGCTCGGACCGATTGTCGCTGCTTTATTTCGGCGCATAGTCAGTGCGGTGCGATGCTTGGTCCCGCGTGCTTCCGGGACGGGGTCTTGGAAATGGAAATGTACTTGTAAAGGGGAGGGCTTTTTTAGGGTTAGATTTCAGGGAGAGGGGATTTCACATAGAAGGGGTGGATGATGCGAGGATAAAGCTTGGGTTGCGGAGGGAAAACAACCTATTAAGGGTGTCTCTATTTTAGGGATAGGAAGCAAACAGACTCGATATGAGTTGATACCTTCTAGAATAGTCTAATACACGTTTGAAGTCAACGAAGTTGTATAATTAGCGCTGATTTGATTTACTGCGTTTCTTCCGCGCGTTTCCTAGACGCTACTCTAAGTACTGCGAACCACGCACGCACAGCCGACCCAAAGAACCAAAAAAATCAACCAAAATAGAACACCAGCTCCACTAAAAACCAAGAACTACTCCAACCTCAAAAATTACATAGAATTGAAAAAAAAAAAAGTGGTTTTTGACCATGCCAGGGGTCGACTTTTATGGATGTTAGATATTTGTCATTACAGAGAGCATTTTTAGATTTCACATACACCTGGAATCTCTTGATTACAGTATAAATCGTAGTCAAGCGCCTTGCCATTGGGCCACATGGCCGAGATATTATTGGTTTTGATGGGGCACTCTTGAAAATAAATTTGCTATAAAGGTGCAGATATTTTTTCCATTTCCTTTGCTGGATGGAGAATTGGGACCAGGAAAAAAATTGTTTGTGAGTGGACTAGTCTGGGTATTTAGTGCGTTGTAGTGACACACCGTCGCCGCCGCACGGGATCGGGCAGGGGATGGACAAATTGATGCAGGGCGCATAGAGGGACCGAAAAATAGAAAGATACACATATGTAACTGGTTTTAGAAAGTAGGACGCGATCATTAACTAGCAAGCAGTATTTAGCCTCTGTGGATAGCAGATATAGAAACAGGAGACACTGTATAGCTCATAATTTAAACATGTTCATTATGCAAGAAGCCGTTTCTTAGTAATACAAAAAAAAAAGCACACTAAGATGAACGCCAACCTGACCCAATGCTTTAATGGGCGACAGGTATACAACGCCAATGTCCCATATCCACATACCTATGAAGTTTCCTTTTCAAAGATATGCCCAAGCCCAATGAAACACCTGATACTCCAAGTCCATTTCCACACGATGCTAAAAAAAAACGCTGTAGTAATAGAGGGATTGAAAAGAAAACCAAGCCTCCTCCCATACACTAGGTCGCGGAGACTAGAGGAAGCCTCCTCCTACTGCCCTGGCTTTTCAGTGTGTGGCCCCCAGCCGTACGCATCATATGCGGTGGCACTGTAGGGATATCTTTGGGAGTGGGTGGTGGAGATACTTCGGTCTCAGAATCGGAAGTCAGCAGTGTCGAGGGCGCGCCTTCAGAGTCCGCTTCGCTAATTTCGGTATCGAGATCTTGAGTCGTGGTGGACGGTGAGGGTATGTCGTTGGTGGGAAGGTTGTCTTGCTCGCAGGAGACGACAGTATCGGTGAAATGACGAGAGGTCGGCTCTTCAAGAACAAAGTCCGAGGTAGAGTCATCGTCCGGCAGTGGGATCTCTATGGCACTATCAACATCAATGCTCTTGGCAGTGAAGTGGATATTAAATGGAGGCAAGGGAGCGTCTTCAGGCATTGCAATCACCTCTGCGATTGGCTCAGCCTTCTCTTGCGTGGTTGGGCTAGCATCGTCGATCCGCTCGTAAAACAGCATGAAAACATTTCCTTGATGTGCTTGCTCTTCAGAAATAGCATAGACATTGTCGTCGCTGTATCGCCACCACTGCTCACCCTGTCCCTCCGATTTTAGATATTCAACATCTGTGGTGAGCCAAGTAGGCTCGGCTGCCATCGAAGGCCGCGATCGATAACAGACGTAATGTCCATTTCCATGGGTACCAAAGTGAGTAATGGCAGCTCTCAACCTGTATTGATATGGCGAGGTAGTAACAGGTTCGCCTGCTGATAGCATTGACTTTCTAGGATCTCTTGGCCATTCTTCAACAGACATGTCTGGTTTTTGAGAGCCGCTTGGTTGATTTCCAAGGCACCAATTACCTAAGTCCAAGATTCTAGGATATGCCACGCCTGCACTATTCTTGTATTGCATCCCGGTCATTTCATCAAAAATACTGCGGTTCACGTGGATTACCAAAGATTTCGGCGCTCGTGCAATGACAGCCTGGCGTGATTTGGTGCTCTGGACCCAGTTTTTCTTTGGTATATTGAGGGTTTTCACTAGGGTCTTATCTTCGAAATCTTCCTCGTCGAGAACTTCTTGAAGGGCCTGTAATCTTTCCGCAAAAGGAGATCCAGGTTTCCCTTCAGCCAGTGGCGCCAATGTGTCTTTCAGCTTAAGAAGAGTGCATTTTGCGCATTCGACACCCTCAATATATTCCAGGTTCGTAAACTCGTCGAGACACTCGCGAATATCGTAGCCGTAACGATTCCCTCCTAGAGAAACGGTGATGCAGTTGAAAGGGATTAGTGATAGTCCTTCGGAATACCCGCAGCTAATACATCCAACACGTTGTGCCTGTAAGCCATCGAGAGGGTTCGGTATAATTTTCGGTGCTTGGGACACATCGTCGGTGCCCTCTTCAGGTCTGTCTTCAGATGCGTCTTTGTTCTCTTTGCTAACTTCAGCTGCAGAGGAACAACTCAAAGTCTTAGCTGCTGCAAGCCAGGATGAGCCCGACCGCCTCTTGCTATTCGTAGCACTCTGAACCTCCTTATCTAACGCGTCCAGTATCTTAGAGTAATATTCTTGTGCATCCTGCTGCTGAAAAGTGTTCATAGATTTCAGTTTTCCGCGGATCCAGAAGTGCTGACCGTGATTTTGGGGATCGTTGAGTTTGCTTATCATGTCATACAGAGCACCGTTGGTGGTCTCGGGGCTAAGCGAATCATGTTCGTCGGTCATTCGAGATAGATAATCGCGTAGTGAAGGAAGTGAGGCGAGGCCTTGAATAACACTGTTCTGGTAACAAGAGTTGTCCCAGTTCCCTAGCCCGGGTGGCACGTTGCTGGAGTTCTTGGACAGAGCACCAGTCACACCCCTAACACCCTTCTGCAGTAAGCTTCCGCTGTTTAGGCCAAATACGCTGCTCAGGACACTGCCTCGGCGCTGCATGTCGGATTTATGTCTATCTTCAGTACCAGAATGTTTATCGGATGGCGCATCGAGGATACCTAGGGCTCCGAAGGACATCTCAGCAAGCTGGTGAGCCCACAGCCAGACAGGGAATCCGGAGAGTTCTAGGGCCTTGAAAAGGACGATTGCGCCAGCCAGGACTGCAATCAGGGCTGAACCAAGGAAAGTATTCGAGTCCGGAATGAGGGTTTGGGGAGACGTGGTATCGAACGTGCGATAGTCGTGGCGGTACGGACTGCTCATCGCTTTAGACTAAGGCTCTCTATTAGCCTGGTGACTGATCTGCGGTTTGGTATAACGGTGTTTGTAAAAGTGTAGAAAGCGGAGAAAAACAGATTGTTGGGAAATCTGGTTCAGCTCAACCTTTAGGCCAACGAGGAGTCAAAGACGAATAGGGCAAACGCGGGGGTGGTGATGGATTTGACTGCGACATGGATAGATAAACGCGCGCAGCCCGGTCAAGTGATGGCGAGGTTAGCGGTGGTGGCGGAGAGGGTGGGTGAAGAGAATGGAAAGGCTTGTGGTGAGATTACGGGAGTAGATTGTTTGGCAAGCTCGGGGCTAACCTACCGTCGAGGGTCGCGGCGGGTCGTTGAAATTCTTGGCACTGCCATAATTTTTTGGTGGGGAACGATGCGGTCCAACGCAACAACACTGCTACGAGCAAAAAAAAAAAACATAAAAACATGATTTGATGACCTTTATCCAAAAGCGTTAGATTTGCACCATAAAACACGTCGTAACCTTCACTTGAGAATCACCATCTTTGATACGTCTTGGAGCAGAGGCCATCTTCTCAACTGAACAACCGAACAACCCACATACCGCTCGCTCCACGCACAATGACAAAAACAGCGAAGCTGAAGAAGCGCGGTATGACTAGCTCTCTCAACTGCGGCATATATGGCATATACGCATTAACACATGTGCTCACATTGTACCTAGAAGCTACCATTCACTCTCGTGCTGCCCGCCGTGCCGTTTCCCCCTCCATCGACCTCGACAAGAAACTGAAAACCACCTCCCGCGATTCTTCTTCCCCCAAGTCTACGGACGTGAAACACCATGTCCTTGCGACCCAAAATGCCGGCATCCAGAAGAAGGCTAAAAAGGGTAACTTGAAACGTGCGCAGAGGCTACGACATCAGAAAGGAATGGAGCGCGCTTTTGATAATCTTGAGAAGCATGAGGTCAAGGTGGCTAAGAGCATTGGGAAGGAGAAGAAAGTCAGGGACAGGCGGAAGGGTTGGGATGACATAAATTCAAATGGTACTACTGGGAAGAAGACGAAGCAGAATGCTTTTGGAGCGCTGGAGGATGATAGTGACAAGAGAAAAGAAAGGGAATGGGTCAGTGATGAAGAAATGGACGATGATGCCAATGAGGTGCAGGAGACTGCGGCGGGTGATGCAGTCAAGGGCGCTGGAAGAGATGTGGAGGTCGTAATTCCTCAGAGTGTGCCTCTCCCGGCAGAGGATGATGAGTTATTGTGAAGAGGTGGGATCGAGTCTGAAAAATTCAGCACACACAAGGCATAATGAGGAACGCACGACGAACACAGGAAAATTGAAGATGATGTTTCATTGTAATGAGAGCAACCGTGAGTTGACTCAAACTAAAGATGAAGCAAAAGCTGCTATATGGCATATTTATAGATACCCATACCTCGACTAGAAATGCAAGGTTGTAAATGCTCCTAGAAGATGTCTCCAAATACGCCTTTCATCCTAATTGATGCTCATGTGGTATTGCGTTGCTCGTTACCAAAATCCCGTCATAGAAGTCAACATATACTCTTGAATTGGTAATGCCCAATGGCTTGCATCGTTATTGAGCCACCGTTACTTGTGTACTGTCCTGTGGCCCAGCAAAGCTCTCCGTACTCCCTTCAGACAGTCCCTCGCTTCCCAACCCGGCCCAACTCTTTCCAGCGGTCTGCATGACGTCCTGAAAGCACAGATCAGAATCGAACCACCTTTCCCGCCTTATAGTCTCCCTCTGTCCGCCTTCCATAGCCACACGGCTCGCTCTTGTAGTCCTCGGCTTTTTGGCTCTACCACCCTCAGAAAGCAGATTGGAAATTCGGATGCGCTCAGCCTCGCGGGCGATCTCATAAGAGACTATACTGCGGACATAGGGTGCTAAATCCATAGTGACAATAGCGAACGCGCGGTCGAAGGACGAGGCTATAAGGTTGTAGGAGCTATTGAGCGAAGGAATCATCGAAGGGCTGAGGGCGAGGACGTCCAAAGCAAAGGAAAAGTCAGAACGTGTCAGGGTGCGTTTGCGATTCTCATCCTGGTATCTCAATAATGCGTTGACGCATTTCTTCTCTGACTGACATACGTAGCCCTCAGTGTCGGATCTAGCCGACCAAAGTCCAGGAAAGGCTCGTCGAATGAGCAAATGGGTTTGAGTGAAGATAGACGTGTCAAGACCCAAGAAGTCAGAGCGAACGTCAACTTGGATAGGTGCGGCCGCGATTGTGAAATTGAGCCGCGCTTTTCCTGGTATTGGTGGCAGGGAGGGGTCTGTTGGTTCATTCCAATCGTTTTCGTAAGAGGGAAAGCCAACGCGGCAGTATGTATCTGCAGCGCTGACAGCTTCAGAGAAGGCATCCAAAGCCTCGAGGTTTTTGAGGTTCTCTGTGTTGCTTGACCATTCTCCTGTTGAATGTGCTACTCTCTGGTAAGAGTTATCCAAGTTGGATGGTGCGACTCCCCATTCATCCCAAGCTTCCTTCAGGAGTTCTTCTTCTGCATCGAAGCCCACATTGCTTCCAGATTCGAGTATATTATGGGAGAACCATCCCATTCCAGGCAGATATGTACCCTCGCTGGCAACTCTGAGAAGCCGGCCCTTTTCGTCTACGTCTTGACCAGGAGGCCACCGCTGATATATCCACTCCAGCCCACCTTTTCTATCACCAACAGACATCTGGCACCATAGATTCAGCTCTGTGATACTGGCTCTCAGGTCATAATTCTTGGCTTTGTATAACTGGCTCAGGGCTTCGCGCTGCAAAATATGGCCCTCTCTGCCGACTAGGGTGAGGAGGTAGTCTGTGGCAAGCTCGACCGGAGGCGGTGAGAGGCGTAGTACGGCGGCTAGCGGTAAGTCGTGGGTAGGAATTTGCAACTCATCATTGCAAGTGATGATAATGGGCCGCTTGGATTGTGATGCCAACTTCGTAACTTGAGTCCAGAATGACTGGTCCTCCTCGAAGAGGATATCAGCCTCCTCGAAAAGAATTAGTGACTGCTTCTGAGACTTTCGGTGCGCTTGGGCAAGCGGCAAGGTAGTTTGGCCGGATTGAGTGCGAACATTCAGTGCTTTTTGTATTTTTGGGTTGATCTCAGGCTTTGACTTTGGCGCTGAGTTGGTTTTGAAGAACGAGGTCATGGTCCCTTGCCGACCGCTGTCAATGTCTTTCTGCAAGGCTTTGCTCATACGTTCATTATCGGTGTCATCTGCTGGCACTGTATCGCGCTGAGTTGCACTTTCGCTGCGCTTGTGGTTTACCAGATGATATTCGGTCATGTCACCAACCTTATCCTGAATGTCTTTTCCTGAGCGGCGGCTGCTAGAATTGATTTCAAAAACCTCGAAGCCTAGTTCCTTCGCAACAGCATAAACTGTGGCGCTTTTGCCACAGCCATGAGGTCCGCTTATCAGGACGACATTCTTGTCCCTGGAAAGGCGAGACCGTGTCAATGATCGTAGGCGATCTGGCCACTCGACATAAGGTCCGTATGCTTCGCTGTCTGGGAGTTCTGTCATCTCATTTTCCGCTTCTTCGTCTCCGAAAACAATGAAACCATCGTCTTCTACTTTTTTCCTCTTTTTAGTTGGCCTTTTCCCGTCTGCTTGGTTACTAGCTCTTGTGGGGTCAGTTTGACCTTCAACGGACATGACGGTCAAGCTTTTCAACCAATCTCGCAAGATGATAGCTTCTTTTCCCGGCTGAAGAACATGGGAAGCACTCTGAGGTGCATACTTTTGAGTCCACGATTGGATCTCGCACTTGCCTTGGTCGAAAGGTGTCAAAATGTGTTCAATGTCATTAAACAGACAGACGACGGCAGCATGGGTGCTTGCATCTGTTGCATGCTGTTGCTCAATAGAATACGGTGGGGCTCGAAGTCGGCTGCGAATCTTCTTTTGAAGCTCTACCCCCGTTGTCAATAATCGAGTCGGTAGACGGACATCTTCAGGGGGTGCAAAATCCGACTTGGATGGGTCAGTGTACATGTTGATGTGTGCACTGAGATCCCTTGACAACCGGGCAATCAAATCCTCCTCTGATGAAAGGTTAACGACACTGTTCTTCATTTTCTTAGGCCTAAGCTCCGATGACTCTATCCGCTGGGAACCAGCAAAGGGGTTGATCTGGTCCAAGTTTCGTACATGTGCCGTTTCTCTAGAAGGCCATGATGCCTCGTTCAAGCCAGACTGTTTCGGGGCTCTGCTGCCACCTAAAATTGGCCCAAATGCTGGCGTTGGGTCGGGGGATTGATCACGTCGTCTCTCTGCTCTTAACTTCCCGGGTGTAACTGCGCTCTTCTTGGGGGTTGGTGGGAGATTATTGGCGGGTTTGGCAGGCGCTTCTTCTTTGTTTTGGTCAGGGTTCCCAAGAAAGAATGGATGTGTTGCTTTAGGAGGGCCAGCAGGCTTGCGTGCTGTCTTTTTAGGCTTGGGTGTAGATGAACGTCCTCGAGGGGATTTTTTGCTATTCAGAATAGCTTCGATTTTTTGACCGATCACCCGGCGACTTTCTGCATCTGAACCATATTTGATGACGGTTACCGTTGCTTGAATCTTCGGTTTCAAGCTCCTTCGACCTCGTTTCTTCTTGGGACTTGTTGATGGATTTGGATCAGATCGCGGGGGGCTTGATAACAGCTTTCCACTTTTGCTGACTTTTATCTGTTTCTTTAATGTTTGCTTTCCTGGTTTTCCCTCAAGCTCCCCACTGCGATCAGACTTATCCGGAGCTTCAATGCTCGCATCAAGGATATTGGTAGGTGGAGTGGTTGGTGAAGCTGAAGATCCCTCGTTCATATGAGCACGCGGGGATTCCGTTACATCCACCATTGGAACATCATTGAGCATAAGATATGGGGGAGGATCGCATTCTGCCAAGATTGGGGACTTAACTTCCGGATGTCCTTGCGGTTGTTTAGGCCGATCTTCGGTGGAAGCAGTGGTATCATTCGAAGGACCAGGAGACAAAGTTTTCCTACGTTTCCTGCGATGCTGACTGTCATCGTCCTGTATGGACAGCTCTTTAAAGGATGCTTGGTCCTCCGATTGGATGCCTTCACTTCTCTCCTGGCCGCCAGTACGCATTGCGAATGCAGTCAAAGAAGACTGGCTTTTCTCGCGAACCCCACTATCTCTCTTAGTTTTCGATCCATCACTCTTTCGAGTGCGCTTCTTCGGTGCGGCAGCGTCTCGTTGTTCGGCTTCGCGGTCATGGTCCGAATTGTCGTGGTTCTCATTTGAAGGTCGTGGTTGTTCTGTGGGATTATGTTCTCGAACGGGTTAGTTAAATGAATTGGACCTCTGAAATACAGAGCATACTGGAGGGTTTGGAGAAGAAAGGATGAACGGTCTTCTTCTCCTCCAAATTCATGGCGGTTTGAACCGCAGCTGCTGCCATTTACCAGTGAGATAGCTACCGGAGCATATTTTCGGAAACGAAACGTTGTCGAGAATTCAGAGAACAAAAATGGAGAGATCCGAAGTTTAGGAGTAAAACGAATTCAAGTGTGGTTGTTGTGAAGAGCAATGGCTGATGGAGCCTGCAGATGTCTTTCGGTCACCAAACGCGACGTCAGCCAAAGACGCGAGTTAACGCGCCGAAATGGCTGGCCTATTAGCGACGGTCACGTGTGCCAAGATTTCGTGAGCCACTCTCACCGCCCACTTTTCTGCCAATTCGAGGTCCGACTTTTTTTTTTGCAACAGCTTCGGTCCATTCGCTTCACGCACGCGCGCCTGTCGCAACGATCCACACAACCGTCGACAAACTTTGTCAATACGAGTTGGCAAATAGATGTCGTTCCGTAAAGAAATTGGCACGCCATTCACTTTGGCTTCTTTGCCAAAGCCAATCAGCTGTACCAACGGATGTGTGCAGGCTGCCACTGTGTGCAGTATTAATGGCACAAAGAAGAGGAAGCGCACTGAAATTGCTGTCGGCCAAGATGGCGAAGGCATATATATCTACAGCGTATGTTCTCCTGAGTTAACTTTGTACCTTTGCTGACCTCACATTGAGCTCCATAACCCACAACTAGTAACCTCATACGCCCTTCCGCCTACCGCATCCTTTACTACCGCGCCGTACTCGATATATCGAAAAAGTTCTTCAAAGAAGCCAAGCCAACGCTTTACATATGCATTTATCACACACTCTAATCCAGGCGAAAAGTCGCAATTGATTAGCTTTGCGGAGAGGACCCTGAAAGATTCTTCAGAGACGGTTAAAAATACGTACACACCATCGAGTACCGCGCGTGTCGTATCGATTGATTGCCTCCCCGTACTGGGTGGAAGCTCATCCGTAGGCGCCTCCCATGATGTACTGGCAATTTTTGATAATGGAGATGCCATTTGTTTGTCATCGGATCTCGATGTAGTGAGATGGGTCGCAAATCTTAAAGCCGTTAGTGTAGAGAAGGGAGATGAACTAAACATCGAGTTCGTCTCGCTGAGCACCGCAAAGGCCGTCATTCGAGGTTTGCTGCGAAGCCGACAAGATATTGTGGCCCTTTTGGACCCGTCACTAGACGAGTCTTCCGATATTTTGGAACTCACCCAAGTACTGTGTTTGGTTGCCCGAAGACCGGATGGATCGCGGATACTGAGACTCTTACAAGTCCAGCCGCGCTCTCCTGACCTCACTACGACTAATTTACCCCTGAAACACTTATTGACATGGAGTTTACCGGATCCAGCGTTGCTAGCCATTGCCTCTACCTCCGCGCCGCAGTATTCCCTCCATGCTGCGAGTGGGATCGTTCATATCCTGTCTGGAAATGGACTCATTTCTTATGACCTCTCTGGTACACTTCCAAAGATCTACTCGGAGTTAGCCGTCTCAGATCCCTGCATCGACTCATTTCTACGAATTTCCTCAGACCTTGTATTCACCACTACTCAGCAATTATGTCGAGTCTTTGATGTCAAGTACAACTCCATCCAAGCCTTGCTATCACTAGAACCTGCTTCAAATGCACCTGATGTCGCAACTCCTACTAAGAAAAGAAGACATGAGCAACCGCATCCGAACGATTCTTCGAACGAAACCTCTATACTGGTGTCTTACTATGCCGACATTGGACTTGTCGTGAGCATTAGAGGTAGCGAGATTATTGGCATGCAGTTTGGGGGAGCTGTACCACGAAAACGAGTCAAAACCGAAGGTACGCTTCTCATTGATGCCCTTGGCAGAGGAATATTAGGGTGTTCAAGTGTCGAAAAAGAAGGCCCCGAATCTCAAAAGTGGCACGAACGAAAGACCAAGCTTGATCGATATGTCGCCAAAGGCAAGATTGCCAAATTTGAGGAATCTTTCGCCGCGGATTTAGGCGTAACCACTCACGATAGCACGGAGAGCAACGAGGATTCGCAAGACAAGCTGAGGAACGGCGTCAGCGATGCTGCCTTGACAAATGGCGCTGGAGAAGCCGCCGACAACTCAAAAG
The DNA here is from genome assembly GCA_028476805.1 of Acrocalymma vagum. Taxonomy (NCBI): domain Eukaryota; kingdom Fungi; phylum Ascomycota; class Dothideomycetes; order Pleosporales; family Acrocalymmaceae; genus Acrocalymma; species Acrocalymma vagum. Next base: position 25,078 of record JAQGEP010000285.1, read on the forward strand.
ACATGACATTGAATAAGGACGATAAAACAAACTCTGAGGATCGTCTGCGGAGATGGGACTTGCCAAATATCATTCCTGAATCTCACAAGCAGCGTTGCCGGCAACATGCGCTGTATGCATTGAGCAGAATGTTTCGCTGGGTGCAATCTGTTTCATCACAAACTCCCTCTCGCGGACAACTAAAAATAGAATTCTTCCCGCCGAATGTCTTTCAATGGCTACTCCAAACTGGACATTTGACTAAGGAGTCTATTCGACGAGCAATGCTCCAGGATACGGAGAAACTAGAACTAGTTTCTTCTATTACTGATGGCGATATCGTCAAGGCTATTGTGGAGTTCGATCCTGAACTACACATTCTCTCCGCTGTTCTCAACCATAGCCACTTTCTTCCGGTTGGAGAGGTTGTCCAAGCTATCAAAATTTTGATGCAAAGCCTTGACGACCAATTGGATACTGAAAGCTCAATGAAGCTCGTCACAAATGATGGTGCACAAGCCGAAGACAAGATGGACGTCGACGTTGTCACTGAGCTGGAAGCGGCAACAAATGAAATCGATCATGCCCTTTCGGTTCTCAATCATGGCCTGTCTGTTCGCAGTCATGCTCTCCGGCCTGCTCTTATCAGACTCCATACGTTCCCTACCTCCACCATCAGTTCAGCACTTCGTTCAATGCTCCCTCGTCGAGATCTTGAATCACTAATCCGACTTCTCCACTCAGAACTGAAGAATGGCGGTTGGACTTCACCATATGACTTTGCTGATTCAGAAATGTCCCCCGTGGAAACACCAACAGAAGATCCCGATGATCATGCTGTCGCAATTATTGCTTCATTGTTGAGTTGTTCTCTGGATGCTATTGGCGCTGGCGCCTGGCTCGCCACAGTCGGTGCACCTGGTTCAACTGAATCCACGGAAGAAATCATCCAAGCTCTCCATACCGACACTTTGGAAGCGCTTAACGGCTTCTGGGAAGCGCGTTACATGCGTGGCTTGCTAGGTGAATTTCTCCGATACGCATCTAGTGTTCCCAAATCCCAGAAACCTTCAAACAAAACCTTGGAGAAACAGGGAAAGCCATTTGCTGCCAATAGCAATCTAGATGAGTTGCCCATGCTGCCGCTGGGTGGGAAGGCGGATCTAGGTATTGAGAAGACGAAGGCTGGTAAGGGCGGGAAGAGGGAGGAGCGGAGTAAACGCGAAATTGGAATGTTGATCAGCAAACAGGTGCCCAAGTACAGCTTCGAGAGGATTGTCATATAGGCTGTAATTATGTAGACAGGGTAGGCGCAAGATACCATTATCAGCTTTGTTTCAGATGATTTTTTGCTCGATCTGGTGTACTATGGGATAACACTTGTGATGACTGCAGGGTCTGTACGAGTTGCAATTCCGTGGACGCTGACAAAGTCCCGATTGGAATGCAACCCGCTGACTACCCGCTGACTACCCGCGGAGAAAGCGGGAAACAAGTGTGGTGGATGAAGCTACCAAACTCCTCTGTGCGGTCAGATCTACGATAGCTAGCAATGGCGTCTGCGACGTTGTCCAATATCGCTTCCTACCATATGTTTGGTCGGTGACCTGTACTCGAAGATCCCATAGAGCGACTTACAGAAAAAGGTTGCCAGTACAGCTGTTATGTTAGATTGATGAAGAATTCAACCATTCAGTAACTCCATGAGCCAAAGTAGAACGGTACACTCCTTTTATGTTCTGTCTTTATCGTCGACAGCTACAAGCAAAATCCTGGTAATTATAGCTAATGTAAAAATGCAATTTGAGCGGATCCAAGCATCGTAGCCCCTGGGAAGGAATTCGGCCCCTCCACCTGGTCTACTATTGTGCTCTGTCGACATTTGAAACTGCCAATCATATGTTTTTCTTTTAACAAAATAACGGGACACTTACTGACAGATTTTGGCTACCACATACTGAATGTTGACATTTTTGTCTCTGTTGCTGTTGCGGGTGGCTACGCTAAGCAAGCACCGGCGCACTGGGCGTCCGAGCTTGTCCACCCAAAAGAGGAACATGACGTACAGTGCTAAACCAAAACTTTAATAAACCTATGGGTGATTCGGCGCCATGTGCGGTTGGATCTCGGTTCAATTGTGTTTCAGCTTTGACCTTCGTATGCACTCTTCTTTTTCTTATATCTCAGGCCTGTTAAGGAGTCTGCTCATGTTGTTCTGCGACACCTTAACCACTCGAGCTCGTCCACAGCGCCAGCGTGATGGCCAATGAGACGAATTCCCCAGGGCAAGAGACGGAAGGCAATGGGGTCAGGAAAGAGGAGGAAGAGTTTGTGGACTCGGATGCCCCGGCCTACCACTCGGATGGAGGCGACGGTGGGGGGAAGAAGAAAAAGAAGTCCAAAGTTGCTGACCTATGGGCTAAGTTGGGGTTGGATGTCGGAACGGTGTTGATGATGATGAAGGCTGCATTGCCTCCTACGATCGCCCTTGCGATGTACCAGGCCGATGATGTAGCCCGAACATATGCCACTCTGGGTTATTTGATGGCTATCATCTCTATTCTAGGATTCTGTATCATGGTACGAGTCTAACCAATTTTTCTTGACGGCTTTTCGTCGAAGATTTTGCTAATTTGTTTTGAACAATACAGCCAAGAGCCAAATTCATCCAGACGATGACTATGAATGTTATTGGAACCTGCCTTGGATCGGCCATGTCTCTGTTAATGTTGTGGTCTGGTGTAAAGGCACGTCACCACACAATACCCGCTGGCGCTCCGCCACAGCGCTATAATTCCTCCCATTCGGCCGTCCTAGGTCTTTGGCTCTTCTTCCAGATCTACATCGTCAACTCACTCAAAGCTAAATTCCCACAACTGGCTTTTCCGACCATCTTGTACTCAATCCTGGTGAACGTAGCGGCCGTATCTGGAGTACAATTGCAGACTACAGCACAAGTGGAGACTTTCGTCCGGCGCCTATTAGAGACTTTCCTGACGGGATTTGCAATCGCAACTGGCGTTTCCTTGTTCATCATTCCAGTCACTTGCCGCAAGGTGGTTCTCAAGCAGACTGCTGGCTACATAATGGCTCTGAGAGGGGCACTGGGTGCGCACAAGAGTTATTTCCAGAGCTTGGAACATACGGATATGTTTCGGCAGCAGACATATGTGAGAGATGACGAGGGAAACAAGAAAAAGAAGGACAAGAAATTCACGATGAAAACGAAGCCTGAGGTCGAAGCAGTCAAGAAGCTGACATCGACATTGACTGAGTTGCATGGAAAGATTCATGGAGATTTACCATTTGCGAAGCGTGAGCTAGCGTACGGAAAGCTTACTCCTGACGATTTTGAAGCCATGTTCAAGCACCTGAGGGCAATTATGATGCCAATGGTAGGACTTAGCTCATTAGTTGACCTCTTCGAAAGGGCGGCGGAGGTCAATCATTGGGATGAGGACGCCAAAGATGTTCAAGAAGAGCTGCGTGCACAAAGCGTAGCTGAGTGGAATGAATTGATGCAATTTGTCCACGAGCCTTTTGCAGGAATAATTCAGGCCATGGACGACGGCCTTGAGCATGTTTCACTCAGGTTGCAACTGAAGAAGCCCCCGAAGAAAAAGAAAGGCGCAAACCAGGACGATGCAGAGGCAAAAGGCGATATCGTCAAGCCGGGCGACAAGGACTTTGTCGCGCGTCTTGAAAAGCAAATCGATGCATTTTATGGAGGGAAGGAAACAACCTTGCGCCATTGGATGGAAAGTAAAGGCATCAAAGTACCTGAAAATTTCTTTGAGCGCCATCAAGATGACGAGGACCTAAGTTTGCAACCAGTGATCACGCGCGAAAGATATCAACGACAACTCTACGTTGTTCTTTATGTAGTCTTTCTGCTGCACTCCGTTGGTCGAGCTATCCTAAATTTCGTCAAATTCGCAGACGAAAAAGACCAGGCAGTTGCTAAAAACAAGATCATTGCACCAGGTACAAAACGCTTCAAAAAGTGGATTGCGAGCATCTTCAAATCCCAGGACTCCAATGACAACGACGAGACCACGATTGCTGGCTTAGAGAGGAACAACATCACCATTTATATGGGCTCCGCCTATAACAGCAAGAAGGACCCCGAGCACCTACCTCCTGCAAACGCTTGGGAAAGATTCGGAAATTTTATTCGGGGGATAACAGGCTTCTTGCGCTCTCCAGAGTCCTCTTTTGGTTTTCGGTGTGCGTGTGCAACACTCTCAATCGCCATAATCGCGTTCCTCCGTGACACGCAAACCTTCTTCATCAAGCAACGCCTCATCTGGGCCATGATCATGGTCGCCATCAGCATGGTTCCTACGAGTGGCCAAAGCGTCTTCACGTTCGTGCTGAGAATCATTGGAACCGTAATCGCAACGATAGTAGCCTGGCTCATTTGGTATATTCCGGCTCAACACACAGCAGGAATCATTGTTTTCCTGTGGGTATTTGTGGCGCTTGGATTCTATGTTCCGCTTAAGAGGATGGACCTTGTAATTGTCGGCCTAATCAGTGTGGTTACTGCGACTATGATTGTCGGTTACGAACTCGAGGTGCGAAAGATTGGCATACAGGCTGCGTCATCGAACGGCCAGCCGTACTATCCGATTTATGAGCTTGGTCCATACAGATTGGCGACTGTAGTTGGTGGTCTTGCGGTTGCTTTCTTCTGGACATTCTTCCCCTACCCGATCACAGAACACTCGGCCCTAAGACAGAAGCTAGGAGGTACACTTTACCTCGCAGCGAATCTGTACTCCATTATGCATGAGACTGTCAAAGGCCGAATACGCGGCGATATCGGCGACGAAACCGAAAAAACTTCACCAGGTCACAAACTCACAAAAGCGAAGAACAAAGTCTTTGCAAAGCAGATGCTCGCGATCCAAGGCCTAAAAATGCATGCACAAATGGTGAAGTGGGAGTTTCCCCTTGGAGGAAAGTTTCCAAGGAAGGAATATGAGGCTATTATTGAACACGTTACGAAGTGAGCAATCTATTCAAACCTCAAAGCTCAGCAAAAGCTAACATTGTGGCCAGCATAACAAACTACACAGCTCTCCTTGGCTACGCATCTGCTACTTTCCTGGACCCGTCTCTCACCGAGAACAGCGACGAATCCTTGACGCAGTGGTTCCAGGATTTCCGCAAACTAGTAGGCACCGCGAATGTCACTTCCCACGAAGTAACCTCAATTCTTGCTCTCCTCTCCTCAGCTATCATAAACGGCCAACCACTGCCGCCATATCTCAAAGCCCCCGAACCATATGCACTAACTCGAAGGCTGGCGTCTGTTGATAAAGATATCTTGTCGTTGAAGCACATTGCGGAACCGGGGTATGCGGCCTTTGCTGTAGTGCAGATTTCGACGAGGTGTATTCATATGGATGTTGAGAGGCTTTTAGTGTATGTATTATATGCCTTCCTCTTAGACGGCCAGAACTTGGAATTTGAGTTTCGAATGCTAACTGTATATAGGGCTGTTAAGAAATTAGTCGGCGAATTGGACTTCTCGTTTCATGTTGTAAGTACGCAAAGTAGTAGCGAGGCAAGTTCGTCGACGACGCTTGTTAGGACAGGCACAGGCCGGAGCAAGCAGGACTGACATATTGGGCTGGAGATTGCTGTTGTAGTTATTTTAGCTAAGTATTTGTAAAGTCTAATGAAATTTGATGTAAAAGACGTTGAAGAAATGCTTGCTATGTATGCTGTGGATACTTTCGTTCGCCTTCGATCTCGTGCTAGTAGGATCAAGAGCGTCTTCGCGGGAACCCGGCATGATTGCGCGTCGGTGGTAGGAGCTTTTTTAGTGACTTAATTTTTTTTATCTAGGCAGGATAGGAAAAAGAAAAGAATTCACGACATCAACAATTGTAATTCATTGCAATGCGATGTTTACATTTTGGTCGGCAGCAGGTAGCCTTGATCAACTGCTACTAGCCGTCAACCTCATCGATTCGGAGTAGCTAGGCACTTGAAAAAAAAGGTGTAGGCTATCAGACCTACTGCAACTATCTTACGACCGATCTTTCATTTCTCGCAAAGTACGCATAACCTCCACGGGGTCGGTGTGGCCGACCATTTGTTGAATGTTCGGATCATTGACGAGCATGAAGACATTATGTTTCTATCAATGTTAGCCAAAGCTGTAATTCATGCAATTAGGATCTGACGGCTACCTACCTTCTCGTCTCCAATGGTAAATTTGCCCTGTGTCTCCTTATTGTTTTGCGAAAAATCATCGAGCTTCTTAATAGCATCGCTGTCCAGCACCTTCTTTGCAAATCGGACATTTCCCTTGGTGTATTCGTGGCCAGGGAAGACTTTTGTATCGTCAGGCAAGGACGCAAGGACCTCGTTTAATGCCTTGTGCATCTCGGTAGCATTGCCTTCGAAGAAGCGGCCGCAGCCACCAATGAAGAGTGTGTCACCGGTGAATACGGCACGCTCATCGCCGTCCTCGAAGAAAAAGCAGATACTGTCTTGGGTATGGCAGGGTGTATGAAGAGCAGTTACCTTAATTGAGCCAATTTCAAACGTAGATTTGTGAGTCGGGGTTGTGGTGACCTCAGAGCAGTCACGGCCACCAATAATGGGGAGTTTGAAGTGCCTGAGCTATATTTTGGTTAGACAGGTAGTGCTGTGTTGGTGGGACGATAACACATACAATCTCGACGTTGCCCCCGGCATGATCGTGATGACTATAGCATTGCATTAGTAATTGCCTTCTTCTGAATGGATAAACTTACTGATGTGTGTTGATGATCTTTGAAAGCTTGATAGCGCCACTCTCCATCTTCTCTTTCAAGACGGGGAGAACCCTAGGCACGAACGTCAGCGAAATCTTTCTCGTATCATGATGAGAGGGAACTTGAGCATACTCTGGCGGGTTCGCGGGGTCGATAATGACAGCTTCCTTCGACTTATCGTCCGTTACCAAGTACGCATAATTGTTTCCCGTCCCCTCCCCTGCAACAAAAGTAAGCATGTGTTTGTTGTTCGCCCATCAAGGTGCTCATACACATAGGAATCGATTGGATATGCATGGCGCGCGCAATTACTGGCTGCAACTCATTAGCATCGTAATCCTGGGTGATTGAGTAGTCACATGAAGCATACTACACTAACAAATGGTCGTGTGAATGAAGAAAGTGAGCAGCGTTTGATCGTAGACGCGAAGAAACTCATAAGTAGAAAGTTGAAGAGAGAATGGCAAACTGTTGTCTATAGGGTGAAGTAATGAGATCTGCCGAGGATGACGTTTTAGTGCCGCAAACATTATCGATAAGCAGTCACGTGCTCATCAATTCATTATCTGCATCGCCGCGAGGCGATTAAAATAAAACTTCATCTGAATTTCATGGACATCGAGTGAGAGTAATACATAGAATTTGGGTTTTTAGAGGCCTTCGCATTACGGGAAGGGAGAAAATTGCATCGAACAGTTAATGCCATCAAATGTGAAGTCCCGCATTGCGCTTACAAAAGCCCTGTTACGCCCTATAGCCGTAGACATATGGTATCATACTCAAACCCCGCACCATTGCTCTATCATTTCTTGAACTTTTTGGAGCAACCATCAAACCATGACAAACCCAACAAAACACATCGTCTTCGACGTCGTCGGAACCCTCGTTTCCTACGAGCACCTCTCCACAGCAATAGCTCACCGTCTGGGCGATAAACTTGAAATGCATAACATCTCACCTCGCCTTCTGAGCTTCGCTTGGTTGGAGTCCGCAGAGCGAGAATATACCTACCTATCAATCTCTGGAAACTATGTCGAGTTCGCCAAGGTTTTCAAATCGATTTTCTTCCGCGTTTTGCATTTCGCTGGCGTGCCGGAACCACGGAGCATCGCCACGGAGGAAGATGTGCAGTATTTTGTAGCTGAGTATAGAAATTGTGAGGCTAGACCAGGAGCCAAACAATGTATAGATAAGCTACGGGCGGCGGGCTGGACCGTTTGGGCTTTTACGAGTGGTGATAGAGCAAGGGTTAGAGGGTACTTTGACAAGGGCGGATTGAAGATTGAAGGAGCTAATCTAGTGACTTGTGATGATATAGGGGCTGGAAAGCCGGAGCCTAAGGCTTACGAAGGATTAAAGCAAAAGGTTAGAGCTGCAGGCGAAGTGAAAGGAGATTTGTGGTTTGCTGCTGCCCACGGCTGGGATGTTAGTGCAGCAAGAGGAGCTGGTTTCAAGACAGCATACTGCACGGTGTTGGAGAAGGAGCCATTGCAAGAACTATTTGGAGAGATGGATGTCGTTGCTGGTACCCTACCCGATCTTGCGGAGAGGATTGTAACGCTAGGATATTGACACTGTTGCTTTGGGGTTCGCTGCGCAATGGACCGACATCGTGGCTAGCGCACAACCTTGTGCAATCAAGAGTGAAATTTTTATTGAACGCCCTGCAATGCCATATTTTGTCTACTATAAATGAATTTCCTACTGCTCATCGACAGCAGACTCTCTGTTCTCATTCCATTCCTCCTCCAGCTTCTTGACCTTTTCTACACCCTTCGGATTGGGAATCCTCTTCTCCCAGTCCGCCCATTTCTTGAAAACAACACCTGCTCGCTTCTTCTTCATCTTTTGCTTGCACATTCTGTCAAACAGTGCCCGTACATTCTCCTCGCTGCCGTGGCTCATTTCTAGGCTGAGGTACACATCCCAGATATCTCCTTTCTTGGGCCAAGTACTAACTAGACCTTCCAAAATGGTACGACCACGCTCGGCATCACCGTTAGGAGATTTAAATTCCAAAGCGGCGAACTTTTGCGTCATGTACCGGTGTTCCGACGACGGGACAGATTGGGTAGCGCGGGGAAGGAGAGCACGGGCTTGTCCGACAGACGGGGGTTCGAGGACATTCATCAAGAAAGCAGCATACGAAAGCCAGAGATGAGGGTCTGGGGTGAAAGATTTGTTCTTCGCCATTGATTGGTAGAGGGCTTCTGCTTTCTAGCAAATTGTTAGTAGGCTTGGCAGAGGTACAAGTTAGACTGGAAAAACTTACATCGAGCTTCCCTGATGAGATGTAAATCTTGATCATGCGTTCATGAATCTCTCGAGAGTCGTTGTATTGACTGGCATCTTTGAACGTCTTTTCGATGACGTCGTCATTGCCGAAGTCGTTTTCCATGTGAAGTAATGCCGTCCAGACGTCCAACTTTTCTCTTTCCTCGCGTGGGTTGATCGTTGCTAATGCACGCCTAGCAATCTGCCTTGCCTTCTCGATCTCGTTGAGCTCACGCTGAAAGACCATGTAGCGGACCCAGAGCTCTGCGCTGTTAGGTTGTCCAAGTAGAAGTCGCTCGTAATCGGCAACGGACTGAGGACCATGTGCATCAAGGTCACCGGTACGATCCTCTTTAATGGTTGCCTTTTTGGGCTTTTTCTTCTTCTTTGCAGCTTCTTCATTGTCAGAGGTATCGGATGCAGCGTCGTGTGCATCGAATTCCATTGTTGCCCCTGTCCAATCGAAACCTGATGTGTTCAAACCGGGTGCTGAGGATTTTGGTACATCGTCATTCTCATTCTCAGAATCATCCTCAGACTCGTTATGTGCAGCAAGATCGTCATCACAATCCGCACTCTTGACGCTCCTCATCTCAACATCGGAGAGATCGAGTCCCCCATCCTCCAGCTCTTCATCCTCTTTTTCTGAGACATCAGATGTATTAGAAACGTCTTCCATTTCTTCATCCTCATCGATACCCTTGATGTAAGAGTACTTCAAACCAAAGCTGATCTTCTTCTTTGACATGTTGATAGATACCACCTTAGCTTTGACAATATCGTCCTTCTTGTACATTTCTTTTACTTTCTCCCTATCGACCTTTTCGTCTGCCAGCTCGGAGACATGGCATAAACCACTTACATTATTCGAGTTATCAACCACGAGAAAGACTCCGTAGTCCTCGACGTGTCGAACCTTAGCAGTGACAATCTGCCCAACCTCAAGATCACGAAACTCGAGCGGCTCAACATACTTGCCATCGATAATAGATTTCTTTAGGCTCATCTGCGCGTTTCGTGCATCATCTTTGTTGGAAATGACTTTTCCTGTCACCATCTGGTCAACCTGGAATGCGGATTTCCAATCTTTTAGGTATGCGTCAGAGAGATGACCAATGCGAACGAAGGCATCAACATTAGGTCCCAGGCGGACATAGACGCCGTTATCCGCAACTCTTTTGATGAATCCACGGACAACCTGATTGGTCTTGAGCTCCGATCGATCCTTGAACTCGGGATCCTTCACTGGTAATGAAGAGCTCAAAACTCTCGACGGCCGAGCAGAGAGTCCAAGTTTCTTGTTTGGGACATCAACTTCGATGACACACACTCGCAGGATATCTCCAACCTTGAACTCCGAGGGTTTAGCCTTGTCGTAGTCATCATCAAGATGTTCTAAGAAGATAGGGGCTGCGATATTTTCATTGATCTGCACGACGATGTGTGAATCGTGAATCTTGGTGACGCGAACTGGGAGAACGTAACCGACTTTGAGGTCCTTGAGGTCAAGGGATTTGCCGGTAAGGGCTGAGGCGGCTGTTAGGTCCAAACGGCCGGCAGCGATATCGACCGATTTAACTTGCACCTTCAGAGCAGAACCAATCGGGAAGTTGTCCTCGATAGCGGACAAAAGTGAGAGGTCATCCGAGAGGTCAAAGAAGTCGATACGGCCACGAACGTTGGCCGATATGTTTACCCAGACATAGCGATCGGCAATGTTATTTACGAATGCGACGTATGAAGCGCCAGTCTTTACTTTGTCGAGCGAAAGCACATCTGCTTCGGTCTCTACATCATCGTTCTTGGCCGTCAACTCGTAAGTGGGGATCTTAGTGCTAGAGCGATGCGAGATTGGAAGAAAACGGTGATTGCGGGCATCGTGTCTACCGAGAATTTTGGCTTTAACGATCTCGTTTGCTTTGAATTGGGCCGTTGGATGCTTCTTGTCCTGGATATCATCCCACGAGTCGAACAACTCTGCAGCTGATATGCGGCCTTGGATATTATCACCAAGGGCAACATTGATCTGAGTGCTCTTAACAGAGCGGACACGAACATTAGCTACCGTACCAAACTTGATATCCGCAGTGGATGTGATCCGGGGATCTATTGGTTCAATGATTGCTTCTCCAACAAGATCGGCTTTAGGCTTAACATCCTCATTTGAAGCATCTGATTCTGGCTTCATAGAAAGCCAGAAGTACTCCTTTGCTTGGTCAACGTGGGTCACACGAGCCGTGATCGACTGGTCTTTCCTAAGTCCGAAATTGGGAGCCTGGGCCATGTCCTCTGTGAGCTGGGATTTAAACAATGCACCGCTGATCCCACTACCAAACTCTACAAATATCTTATCTGGGAGAATACCGCGGACGAACCCATGAATCGTAGTTTTAGTCTTGATGTCTGCAAACCTAGTTATGAGTGTCTTGGCTTGTGCATCCTTTCGAAGACTAGGTTTGTTGGATAGGGTGGCGGTTCTAGATTTGTGGTGCTTATCCAATACCACCAAATCTTCCAGTGTACCCCCAACGCGTATTTTCTTCATTGTAGATTGGTCTTTCTTTTCGGAGCCATCAGTCAAATGACCAATGCGTAAGACTCCTTTTACACCGTGGCCAAGATCGACGGTCGCTGTTTCCGAGGATTTCTCAATGACGATACCCTTGACGACATCTCCGGCTTTCATGTTGTTGAAGGTGTTCTCCTTTTCGGCATCAACAGAAGCAGGATCCTTGCAAGAAACGAGCATACGGCCTTCCTCAGGATTGATTGAGATCACGCGAACGTTGACCACTTGCCCTTTCGTGAAATGCTTCGTAGCATCCGCGATGAATGCCTCGCTCATCTCGGCAACCGGAAGCCACGCTTTGACATCTCCGTAGAAACGCACTCGCGCACCATTTGGCTTGACATCTACCAGAATTCCAGGGCCAGTTGCACCCTCAGTAATGTTGGAGTAATTGGTCCATGGCTCGACTTCTGAATTGACGAGTGACTTCTTAAGTGTGAGCTGAATCTGATGCCTGGCCGGTTCCGTATATAGCACACGCGCTGTGACTGGAACCCCTTCCCTGAATTTCCGTTCTGGATGCTGTAGGCGGACGTCAGCAAGGTGCATCTCTGGAACCAATCCAGTAATGCCTTCCGAGAGGTTCACAAGCACTGCGGTGGCGCCGGTCTTATCTGCAATAAGTTTGTGGACTTTTCCCTTAACGACTTGGCCGGGTTTGATATCTTCAATGCGAATAAATGGTTGATCAAGAATCTTCTGCTCCAGAGAAAGATGAAAAAGTCCGTCCACGGTGTTGTAGCCAATGATACGCGCGCGATGCTTTGATGAAAGCTTGAATGGTCCAGAATCCTCTGACACGGCATCAATCCTTCCATCTGCTAAGCGGGAGATATGCGCAAACCCTACGACATCACGCGGGCTTAGTTCAAAGAAGACACCAAGCCCGGGTTCCACCTTTATTACCTTCGCCTCCTCGACAATAGTCGATATTGGAAGAAGATCTTGAGGGTCTTTGCGTTCTTTCGGTTTGCCAGACATGCGCGTTGATAATGACACAATATGTTCCAATAAAGATACGCCGACTTTCTTTGGTTCAGAGTCGGGGCATGTGAATATAATTCTGGCTTTGACTTTTGATCCAAGTTGATGCTTTTCGGAGACATCGACACCCCGCTCTGAAGCACCAGAATGATATGCATCGGCAGTCGCATCAATTAACCCAAGGAGCTTGCCGGTGATGGTACTTGGAGTCGTGTCGGCGACAAGCATATCTACGGCGGTTCCAGGAAGGAATGCGTCAATGGTGGGGGCATCAGTCAAAGTATTCCCCTTTTTGAGATTGCCAGATTTGCCTTGGTCAGCCGACAGCTTTACAATACGCCCATCGGAGTTAAGTCCAATGACTAGACACATGAATACAGTGCCCTCTTGGACCTTGGAGTGCTCAATCTTAGACCCTAGTTCAGATTTAGGTAAGAAACCCTTGAGTTTCTTGTTGTCAATACCAATGTCCATCACCAGACCGTGGTCTTCGTTGCTGACGACGGCAGCTTGAATCATGCCATTGACAGGTATTTTTGATCTTGAGATGCCCTTGTTGACAAGTTTCGGCTCGATCGACAGTTCCAGCCTCTTCCTTGATCGCGCAGTCCCGGATGATGCAGCTTCGTCGCCCGTAGAAGTAACACAAGCCCTCAGGTACTGCCCAATGTAGAATAAATTTTTCAGATTGACATCGTCAAAGTCTTCCTCGCTCTCCTCGGCATTGCTTGACTCTTCCTCTTTCAGCAACTTTTCAATTCTCTCAGTCAACTTATCGGAAACGGCGGTGAGCGGTACGTATCCGACCAGGTTGTTGGGGAGGGCGAGAACGAGGTCTTGTGAAGTGATATCAGTGACTTGGCCGAGGATCAAAGTTCCAGGCGTTAATTTCTGGGGCAATGTTAGCGCTATGTCTACCAAGCGCTGCCTTTTGGTCTTACCTTGTAGCTCAAGCCTTCAACACGAACAATTTTCTCCTTCTCACCATGGTCTTCTGACTTCTTGCTTTTCTTGATGGGCCGTTTCTTCGAGGTCTTCGGGGTTGCCTGCTCTCCAGCATTGGATCCAGCGTCGCTCAGCCCATCGTCACCGGTGCGCTTCAGTCCAGCTTGTTCGAAGAGAACGTCTTGGTTTGCTTTGATCTGAATCTGCTTGTGTTCTAGAGGTGTCAATACGCTCGCACCACCTCGTGGGAATGACTTTTCTTCATCCTTGAAGATGCTCTTTTGGGCCGTTATCTCAGGCTTTGGTTTTGACGGCGAGGCGTGTTCCGAGACATCTGATTTCCGCTGGCGTTTGGCAGATCGGTCGGTGGGGGTGCCTTTTTCTTTTTTGGCGGGCGCATTGCCTTGGTCCGCCTTTCGCTTTATAGCACCCATTGCGTCAGCCGATAGTGCAGTGCAGTGCCAGTGCAGTCTCTGCGAAGCTCAAATTTTCGGGAGCTTCTCGATGCTCCAGAGAAAAAAAAAGCGGGGTCGGCGATTGGAGATTTTCCGAGCACCGACCTGTGGCTGACCGAAGCACGTGCCCAGCCACTGCAACACGCTCGAGCCACGCTGCGCCACTCCTCTTCACCACTTTACACGCTGTGTTGGCGCTAGTCCTGTCTTGGATGTAATTCGATGCGCGCTCGCGACGTGAAGCTGGCCCAAGCGGCCCAACCTCGCGGTCCCACTGCATTACTTATTCCTCTCCATCCCGGCTCCTCCCTCGTTGCTCTCCATCAACACTGTAGCGACTCTTCTCTTCTTGTCTTTTTTGCGGCTCCATTGCCTGTACTGTATATATGTACCTTTAAGTCAGCATGTCTTCTCCTTGTGCCCACGGCGGGCTCCCCGACCCGCTATCAGAAATGCTCTCGTCATCGCCCCCCGCGTCCGCCTCTATCACGGGCAGTCGAAAACCGAAAAGACCACCACCCATCACACCAAAACGCTTTACCCGCTTCTTCACCCCACGTAATTCCACACATGGCTCATCGAGAACCAATTCTCTTTCCAGCTCAGGCCGCCAATTGCAGGACATCACGCGAGCCGCGCTCAACCGTAGTAATGCTACTCAGAGAACGACACCCCGTAAATCAGTCAATTTTGCCGATGTCATGGTTGAAAACCAGGTCAACACCCCTCAGATGAACTCGCGGAAACGGAAAAACCCATATTTGTCTCCTGAAAGCTCCCCTGCGCAGTCGTCGCCCTCAAAACGTTCGAGATATGTCACACCTCCCCCCTTCACCATACTCGAGGATCCACCAGTTTTCGAAGAGCCTCCAGTATACCCTGAGCCAATTCGAAGATTACGGACATTAGGAGGTACTTCACAAAAGCTACAACGATCGTTCGGGGGCATGCTAGGTGTCGGTCGTGGATTTTTGAGAGATCATTGCACATCGTGGCAAGACCAGACGGCCGAATTTTACAGCGGTTCAGATGACCTTCACCAACTGCCGTCTGGAGCTCCGCCATTCTGTACTACCAGCTGCAACAGTAAGTCTCGCACTATCACCTGTAAAATCTCTTACTAATTGATAAAGCGAACTCTCTTTTCGCTGTCGGGGATGAAGATGGATACATCCATCTCCTGGATAGCGATGCTGATATGACGAAAGCGCACATGTCATGGCGCGCACACTCTAATGCCGTCATGGACGCGCACTTCTCATCGGATGACACTTACTTGGCCACTGGCTCGGGTGATCAAACCGCACAGATTATCGATGTGCGGACCCAGCAGACCGTCAGTATACTAGCGAAGCACAAATCGTCTGTAAAACAAGTCCGGTTCCAGCCGGGAGATGACAAAATTGTAGCCACATCTAGCAGAGACGGCGCAGTACAAATCTGGGATTTGAGGTGTAAAGGCGGGCAGATCAATTATCATTCTGCTTGGGGTGAGGATGCCCCGTATGCTAGCGTCGTTCGCACTCTGGCTTCTGCACATGCAGATGGAAGTATGCTAGGAAATGGTTGTTCCGTCTCGGCAGCTGCCAAGGGTCTTTCAAATACAAAGTCAGAGGTAGTAGCGCGACGTAACGATATCTCAGTTACAGCGCTTTCATTTCTCCCGGAAGGTCGCCAGCACTTACTGTTGACTGCTTCGGACGCTTCCACATGTGTGAAGCTATGGGATATCCGGGGCAGGTATTCGCTGCGAGGACCTGCAATTCCCATTTCAACAACGCGGCACCCCGAGTCTCATAACCGACATCGACATTTTGCCATCAACTCTCTTACACTGAGCGGTGACTCTACACGTCTTTTTGCACTCAGCAAAGACAACACGGTTTACGCTTATTCTACCAGCCATCTCATTCTTGGAGTAGCACCCGAGTTATCTCTGGCAACCTCTTCAAAGCAGAGATACTGCCAAGTAGGTCAAGAAGGCCTAGGCCCTATCTACGGATTCCGACACAAGAATTTCCACGCCGGCTCATTCTACGTGAAAGCTGCCCTTCGCAAGGCATCTGGCGACAAGCCAGAACTTCTGGCTGTCGGTAGCACAGACGGCTCTCCTGTTCTATTCCCCACCGACGAGAACTTTCTCAAAAAGGAATCGCGACGTCAGGAGGATGCAGATGACCTTCCAGAAATCAACGTCCAGAGGATCTTGCGGTCGTCTATGTCTCGCTCGTCAATCAGTAACCGTTGTCCTGACACTATTCCTATCTATGAACATGGTACCCCGCTTGTTCGTGGCCACGACGCTGAAGTAACTGCCGTCTCTTGGGCGAGGAATGGCACTTTAGTTAGCGTGGGCGATGATTTCCGTGTTCGACGTTGGCGAGAGGGAAGCCACGCACGGGAGCTGCGGAACTGTGGTGAAGCCGAAGGGAGGCGGTGGCAGTCTGGTTGGGCGACTGTGAAGGATGGATATGATGATGACGAGTAGTCTCGTCGAACGTGATATTGGATACAGAATAAGATACGATTATGAATACGAATGTAAAATTTTCAAGAACTCAATATGTCAATCTGTTCTGCGTTTGGAGTGCTTACTTGATGAGTTCGTTGATGTTGGCTAGTACGTGCATTGCAACCATTCTCGACTATCTCTTGAGTCGTTCTGCCAGTTTTTTCATCGAGCTTGACAATCTGGACCCTTTTTTAGTGGTGTTATTTGCTTTTCTTTCATCCTTGCTATTCTCCACTGCTTCCACTACTCCCACTGCTTCCACTGCTTCCACTGCTACCCTTGCTACCCTATTGTTCGCCTCTTGGGAATTTCATCAGCAATGAATCATTTTAGACAGATACGGCCAACTTACCCTCAAGTCGATCTAGTCGATGTAAAGCGTCTTGAATGCACTGATATTTCCCACTTGATATTCCAAAAAGTGTCTGATATATGGGAAGGGCACTTAAGTACATCTTCCGCGCCTCGCTGAAACGTTTCTGGCCTATGTAGAGATCCCTTAAACGTCGCATTGTCACGAACCCGTTGTGGGACCGTTTCATAGCCTCAGGGCCAATTAGGTCTTCTCTTCCTTTGAGCGATCGATTTAAGAACTCTTCTGCCTTCTCTAGCATGCCTTGCTTATAAAAGAGGGTACCTAAACTACCAAGTATGGTCATTGCCGCCTCGTGGTTCATGCTATTTGTCTCTTCATATATTCGTAGTGCACGCATGAGCATCGTCTCAGCGTCATCGTATCTCTTGTGGTTGCGGTAGACAATGTCTATATAATGATAAGTCGTAGCTTCATAGATACTTTTCCAGTGAAATTGCTGTGTGAATCCTTCTGCAACTTCCTTGAATAGATTCCCTGCCTCTTCTAGCCGGCCTTGCTCTCCATAGATTTGAGCTAGGTGAAGTGTAATGGTGCAAGTCGTGTCGTGTTTGAGACCGAAAAACTGCTTGGCTCCTTCGAGGGCCTCTGCGGAGAGTAACTCTGCCGTCTCGTATCTACCAGTGCTCCTGTAGATCGTGCTTAAGTAGTGAGGTGCTAAAACCACTGTAAAGCTGGGTCTTGGACCAAGGACCATTTTTGTCTGATGCCGCACTGACTGGTAGAGCTTCTCGGCTTCTGCGAATCTATTTTGATAGTACAATATGTTGCATATTTCGAAAGCACTAATCATTGTCATCTCTTGTGCAGGCTTTCTAAGTGATTCAATGCCAGCCATGATCGGGGATTCGCATCGCTGAGATGTATGCTTCTCCAAGATCCATTTCGAGCATGCATCTGCGTGGGGGAGGATTCGACGCTGTGTTGGGCTATTGTATTTGTTCCCTAGTACTGAGCATGCAACTGTAATTACTGCAAGTCGACTCAGAGCAGGCGCATGATCCTCTCCCCGGTAATGATATGCCCATCGGTGAACGACTGGATGTGTAGCGTAACTTTCCCGCTCTTCAACTTTTTCAATCAACGAGTAACTACGCAGAAGCTTCATTGCTCTACTAAATTCAAGAGAATCATGCGCAATAGGCCCGATCCACTCCAAGAGCATTTCTTTGGGTGTCGTATTTTCTTAGTTGCAAGCCGTTTCCAATAGACCAAACCACAAGTCTCTATTGTCCAGAAAAGACCATAGTAGGAGCAGATTAGAGGTGTTTTCATCTCGGCTTTTAATAGCTTCGAAAGAGATTGCCCATGTAGTCCACACAGAACGGTCAGGATAATCTTGAAGGGGCACTTCTTCGTTTCGTGCCTTCATTAGCTGGTTCCATCGCTGCTCGTAGAATTCGATGTAGGTTTTGAGGTCGACTCCACTCTCTTGAAGATATGCTCCAGCCTGCGCAATTGCTAGGGGTAAGCCGTCCAGCAAGTCAAGGAGACGGTCGTGATCTGATTGATCGGAAATGCACTGTTAGCTCTCACTGCATTCATTCATTCGTCGATCTGAAAAGAGTACTATATTTTCCACCGTACCAATTCTTCAAAATCTCCTGAGCTTGACTCTGATTCACTTTTCCCATTGGCTGTGGTTCGCCCAGTTGTTCCAGCCTAGCCAGTTGGGTTGTGATCATGATTGAACCATGATCAGCGCCAGAGAAAAAGCGGCTCACATCATATGCGTCTTGGTCCGCACCACTCGGTTTGTATTCTCGATCAACATTGTCGATGATGAGGAGCCAATCGGTATTACCTGGCTGTGCAAGCCAAGACATAACATTTCCCACAATTTTTTTGACATCCGCGTCTTTGTCATCTTCTGGGTGGCCTGTACTACTTGAACCGGAATGCTCTCTGTTGAAAATCTTGTTAGCATAACTGCAAATGCTCTGTTTGAGTCTATCCTCGCTTCTTCCGTCTAGCCAAAATACGGAACTGAATTTGCGATGGTGTCGGCGCGCGAACTCAACCGCCAATTGAGTTTTGCCTATGCCACCGAGACCACGAAGAATGGCAATTTTCTGTCGCTCATGGTGTGGGTCTGGCAGCAAAATCTGCTCCAGTCGCATCATTTCCGTGGGTCGCTCCACGAATTTATGTGCTTTTGGAACGCCTTCGAGACTGAAAACAAGATTAAAATTCCCAAAATCTGCAATGTATATTCAGCTAAATCAGAACACGCAGGGGAAGACAAGTATCTACTAACAGTCCTTGCCAACCATACTGCCTATGCATGACTGCATCCTTCTGTGTACGTCGTATGATACCATGTATTGACGTGTGGCTGCTGCAATTTCTTTGTACTTTGTTGATTCTTTAAGCCCAATTTCCTCTAGCCCACGAGCATTGAATCGGTAGTACCTTCCCGCGCTATCGAGCAACGGATGAGATCGTTGAAACGTTTCTGCCGTCCGCTCTGTCTCGGTAGCGATCGCCACAAGCGTTTTACCGATACGAAGGACGTCGTCCTTGAAAGGCTTGAGTGAGAGAATACCAGTGCCAATAGAAACTATACATCGAATACGGCTCTCGACAGTCGGGCCCCATATCAAATGCGCTTGATTCCAAAGTTCCCATATCGGATTGTTTGCACCAGTCGCCCCATCCACAAACTCTTCTTTGAATCTTCCTACTGCGATCGGGTCAAAGAATGACGACGCTGCTGAAGTAGCTCGGCAGGCCTCCCATATTTTCACGCTGTTCAACAAGTCTGAATTACCATTTGAGGCTCTGTAAGTTGTGAAACAAACAGTACTGCTCGTCTCTTTACTCGTTGCACACACAAAACTGCGGTAGTCAATGTGCAATTTACTTAGAGTAAATACATACACTTTACAAGTTGTTTTTGAGACGTCTTTTAGCAGTCCATCCTCTGAACAACCTCTTTCAGTGATGATAGCCTTTACAGCTCGCTCCAGTTCATCTGCGTCGAATCGACCCTGTATACTACCCTTAATCGAGACACGATGTGCCTTTTTCTGGAATATACGGTCTGATAGGGACAGATAAATATCTATGCTCTCCGCAACGGTCATCTGTAATCGGCCAAGCATGATAGCGATGAGCCTAATCCGATTAACACTTGTTTTTTTTTTTGGCGTTTCATGTATAATTTAGCATAACCCCCCCCCCCCCGACTAGTCCCACCAATTAGGTCAAAATATTCGCAAGGCTTGGTGGAGCTTCTGGATTGACAGCTTCAATGAGCTTCCCAAGGATCATCAGAGAGGATAGTCCACGGACCCCGCCACCATCGAGGGCGAGGAGACGGAGCCCTCTCTCCGACATGACAAGTCGCGATGAACCCGATAGACCGTTAGATTAGCGAGACAGGATGTGAGTTCTGTAGTGTGGTGTCGGTGTGATAGCCTGGTGAAGTTGACGCTGAGTAGGCTTGTCGCAAACACTTGCGGATGAGGTAAGACCTGGTTTCTGGATACGCTGCAGCCAAGCCATTGCGGCAAGGCTGAAAAACGCAAAATGCATGGTAGCTGCGTGAGTGTCTTCAATGATTGGCCAGGTGTAGTTTGCATAATGCCTTCCTCCGTGAAAGGTCTGTAACTGTTAAGTCAAAAAGATTGATCAAGATACATTTTGTCGGCTAAAGCAATGAAGCCCACATGAAGATCCTTGATATAATGTATAGAGCAAATCCCAAGTACTTTAACTTAGAATTAACAGATTTTGGACTTGAGCACATAAGACAGAAGAGTACTTCGCACCTCTAATGATGGTGATGGTCATCCTCCTCATCTTTCTCCCATGGATCACCTTCCCAGGTAGCCCAAGTGCCGTGATTCTTCACATCCATTTCCAATTGACGCGTCCTCCTTGACTCAAAACTGTTCCTGCCAGCTAGAACATCCCAGTGCTGTCTTGCTCGACTTGCCCAGTGCTTAGCACGGTCCTCAATACCGAAGGAGCTCCATGTGTATGCCATAATCTCTTCGTACATTGGTGTTTCCGTGTGCAAATCTTCTTCGTCAAGCAGAGAAATTAGATTGGGGAGAAGCCCGAGAAGTTGGGGGATGTCTTCGTATTCATTGGGCAGGACGTCTTTGATAGATGCGATGTCCTTGAGCCTCGCGTCTGATGCAGCGATTGTGGAACTATTTGCGCTGCAGAGTGGACAGCGACAAGTGAATCCCCAGTCTTTCTTCAATAAATCCAACCGTTCCTTATGAATATGGTTTGAAAAGCCGTCTGAGCGTATTAGTATTTGCTATGGTTTCTCCTTTCCTTAAGGGGATGTACATACAACTAACTGTGATCTCCTCACCAGGCTCTATGTCCTTAAGAGCAAAAAGACCAAACATGAGCGAAAAATCGTTGAAGCGATAGAATGCATTCGGACGGCATGCATGATTAACCCTCTACAGTACATATTAGTACCACCGTAACCACGTGATCATAGTATTCACTCACCGCAATCTCAGGAGTAACGACGAAGTGACCTTTCTCTGCGGCCTTCTCAGTCCATCCCCTGACAGCAACTCCATTGGTTTTGACTATATCCTCGATCTCATCGCCGCCCCTGCTCTTAGCTAAATCCATGATCAATTTTTGAGTACTTTCGGGTAGCTGCTCGACTGCTTTACTAAGCAAAAGATTTCTCCTCTGCCTACTAGGTGTATTAAGTGCTTCGCGGGATACAAAAAGGACTGGAGCTTTGACGATGAGAGTCTTTCCTGCGGGCATGGCTTCCTTTGCAACGAGACCCAATCCTTTCCCCTCCACCTCTTTCAACTCGTACAAATCACTGTGCTCTTTGCCCGTCTCTTCATCTTCAGTCCACAGCCTGAAAGATTCTCCAGTCAACTCTGCAGCAATTTCCGGTTCTGTGATGATACTAATTCCACGGCCGCCATTGAATGCGCTGTTGGTGTAGACGCAGAAATCCCTGTGCATACCTAGTCCCTCGCCATCAGTACTAGGGACCACAACGTTGGCACAAGTTGGGTTGTGGCTCCAGGGAAAGGCGTTATATGTGTAGCCATCTTGTGCAACAGGACAAGAGGTGGGCGGTGGATTTATGAAGGGATCCTGGATTTTGGGTGATATTCCAATGACGAAGAGATCTGCCGTTGTTACGGATGCATGGAGTAGGACTGTGATTAGGACATTGACCTTTAAGGGGCGACTATAGAGCCGGAAGAACGACATAGCGTTGAGAGAGAAATGAAAGGAAAGTCTTGATGCAAGATGCAAATCGCAAGGTATGACTACGTGGTAGGGGAAAAGAGAGGGTAATGTTCGTTCCCCATGAAAGCCACGTTTCCGACGTTGAAAAGAACACCACACTTTAACACAGACGTTGCTTTCATAATGCGGGTCACTCGCCTGGCAAATTAGGCTGTGGCCAGGTTATAAATTGATGTGTATCCCCAAACGCCGGTGGTTAATAGTTAACATGCTTTACCCCTGCCTGCGCCTAATTGGTGCTAGCGCTTCACTTCTCAGTACCACATACAGCTTCAAATGTCCCGAAATATTCTCTGAATCGGAAGCATACCTAGGGTATTGAAACTAAAAGAAAATAGAGGTTGTTGGACTAGAAGTTGTTTTAAGCTTTGTGTAAGGGCAGTGCTTAGCATTTCAGCTGTTTTCCCTCGGTCCGTTCTGGATGAAATCAATCGATTCCTCTATGAGCTCCTGCCCAGAGCCGATTCATTCAACCATCTTCCCCCTCTCCCTCCCAGTTCACATCCCAGAAATTCAAGAAATTTCAGTCTTTTGAAGATCTCACTCCACAGCAAACGGGTCTTTAGCTGCCATCAGCTTCAGTCTGCCGCAAGGCATTCACCCATCACGTGAGACCACGTGCACTTCTGCCTACTGCTTCTACGGATCTATATAAGCTGTCTTACCTTCTTCCTTTACCCTCTTTCTTTTCTTCTCTTTATACTTACCTAGTCAGGGTCTGCGAGCTCAATGAGTCGCAATGACCGTCTCAAATCAGCTGCATGGCACAGCGCGGTACTGATTTGAGTCTGATAGCTCAACATTTGGGCTGTCTCTGGCATTTTTTTTTAACCAATACAAATCACGATTGATGATGGACCAAAATATGGCGGTGGCCACAATGGGGCTTATGAAGATGGCTGACGGCTTGTTCTCTAGAAGATTTCAAGGGCTTGGGGGACAACTTCGAGAAGTGAGCATTATATCGTGGGCTATTTTTAAATCGCACAATTTTGCGAAATGTCTTTGTGGGTCGTCTTCATGTACATATATTAGAAGCCTTATATATATCGACAGCACCAACACCAACATATAGACCGCGCAGCTAGAATAACGTGATGGGTGAACAACGCCGGTTCTTTGGTGCTTTGAGCCGTTATCTGACAGGTAATGATCACGACTGAACATTTCCAGAGTTCCGGGGGATGTGGGGTTTGAGGCATCCAAAAAGCAAAGGTGACTGCTATGGGAGGCTGCTAAGAGGTGCACTGCCTCAGCCTTCGAGATATGGAATCACATAGTGAAGGTCACGTAGCGCGAAACTGCAGGATGATGCCGTTGAGGCGCCTTCGGATATCTATAGTATCTCATTTTTTGGCCTCCATAGCGGAGACAGTTGCCTAATTTGTTCTACTGTACTAATGTCCATCCCTTTGTCCGAGACACCCTCCGAAGCAAGACAAATGAAGGGTACTTTGACTTCGAATAGCTTTAGCTATGGAAACACATGAAATTTTACTATAGTTTTATCTTAACTACGTTTAATACCTATTCTAAAGAATACCTACTAGAGTCGTTTAAAAACTATAGTAGCGATATCGCCTTTGCCCAGGGTTACGAGATACTGTGCATTTATTGTGTAATAAGACTTCTTTACCTATAGTACTGCCCTCAAGCTCTATTAATCCTAAACTTATAGAAAACGTTTAAGATAAGCTTTCCTGTCCCCTTAGCGTGGTTAAGGGTTCTTCACCGATATACAATGCCGCCACCTTGTCTAGTACCTCGTAGTCGGCCGCCAGGGATCCCTAGACTGAGTAAGACGGTTGTTAAACATTTCCAGCAATATAAGCGGTATATCATACCTTATGTAATTTCAAGCCTCCTATGGGTGTGCGCTAATGAGACTGACTCGCTTGACAATTTGAGTAGGATTGTGACTGCGCAATCATCACTCCTAAAAAAACGGCAAATTTCCGCCATACCACTGCTTGGCGTAATAATTGCCCATCTACCACTGTTTTCAATACACTACCACACACGTGACCTCGACCTGTAAAA
>JAQGEP010000286.1:4484-49035 GCA_028476805.1 Acrocalymma vagum
TCCCTGTCCGGCACGCAACAACACGTACACATAACCCTCGGATTCGGACACCTCAGCCGATACTTCACTGCCTTCGTCGTCCCCGGTATACAATTCTGCATTCCACTTTCCTGTTGACACGCACGCCGGCATTTCTTGATATAATTCCATTTGACATGACAGCCGCCGATTTTGTACCAGTGAGCCGAGCGGCCGGGGCAGCGGGCGTAAGCGTTTTCTGAGAGTTTGCCCGTAAATTGGGAGAGGGTGTCGGGGGTTGAGGGTGAGAGTGAGAGGGTGGTGGCGTTATTTTGGTGGGCGAGGGCCGTGGTGAGGAGGGTGAGGAGAGTAAGGAAGGCGGCGAGGAGCATTTTGGTGGTATTCGAGAGAGTATTCGAAGAGACAGAACTTGGATGTCGGCTTGGACAAGAGAGCTGGAGTTCTCAGTTGGATTATTTCGTATGGCAGCGAAGTGTCTGAATCCCTGGTTGAAGTTGACGTCGGGTGTCGCAAGTGCAAGTTAGATAGAGAAAGGATGTTGCGGTTCGTCGTTTGTTTATTGGAAGTCAAATTTTAGAACATTGGTCATGAAGATGTAACGGGTTGAGGTGACTATTTGTAGGCGTAGAAATATCTGTTCCAAAAAATGGAGGGGGTTGAATGGTACTGTTGAGTAAACAAACCAAACCACGACACTGCCACACTTTTGGGCAACTGGACATCTTGGCTCCCAACCATTCATAATACATATAATATAAGTTAGTGGGATATGTTCGGGTAGCTTAACAACTCAATTATGGTATTGCTTCCCGTGGTAATGTTCTCGAACGTTTCTGTCCACGTCAATAACAACAAAGAAGGACATTGTGTATCAGAGTGATACGAATAGAGATTCTAATGCATGAAAAGCCATGACACAGCTTTTTTATCGCGCTGTTAGATACATCTGGTCGAAATCCAGGTATAGGGCTTTGGCCTACAACTTATAGCCAACATGTAGGTACCTGAGTTCTAAGAGGTCCGTCGATCGTAGGCCGATTTCTCAGCACTTCACTCAAGAACACCGAGCTCAAACAGGAGCTTACAAGGGTAGTAATTGCAGTGAATCTATCACGTGTGTGGGCACGGGCCTAGAGTTATATTCAATGTTAGGTGGTAGTGACGAGCGACATTCACTGTCTGGCTCTACACCCTTCCTTCCCACCAGCCCACTCTGCATCAAGTTTGATCTGCGATCTACAGCTGACTTGCATTTATGACCTACGGCCAGAATTATTCTCACCTATATGTAATTTGAGATATCTCCACGTCGCAGACGACCCTCGACCCGGCACTGAACCACTGAGCACAACAAGTCTCAAACAAAAGCTTCAGCTCGCATTTACCATCAAGCAGAATCAACATGAACTCATTGAAAGACATGAACTCATTCCAAATGAACATGTTCGCGTCAATTCCCAAACCACCTTGGACCAAGCCACAGAATTGGGAAGTGTGGATGACTCCATGGGGTGAGGCACGCATGCCCTTTTCCGCATATGTCCGATCTGAGAGTGCCCAATCGACTATATCTTCAAATCAATCGTCCTCGGCTCCAATGGCTCATCATATTCCCCTTGAAATCCAGCTCGAAGTACTGAAGTATTGCTCCACTCCGACTCTTTTCCAGATGATGCACGTTTCGTCAGGTCTCCGCGACGAGGCTTCGAAACTATTCTGGTCCGATCCCGATACATTCTACACAGTTGAACTAAATTGGATTTCGGCAGGAGGGTGTTCAGGTCTCACATATAATGACCTATTTGCTTGCACCAAAGCACAAAATATCGAGATAGACATCTGCGAGGACAGGCTCTTTGGCGAAGGATTTTGGTGCAATATCGGACCGTATGAGGTAGTCCTGTTTTGGGCTACTCTACAACAGCTATTTCCTAGCCTGAAAAGAGTCTGTTTCAACCATCGTCCTCTGCAGCAGTTTACATTGTTGGCCTACAACCGCCGCGTTGAAGAGCTTTTGGAAGGTTTCGTTAATCTTTGCCCTGGGAATATTGAAACTTACGCCTACTATGTTCAGAGGGTACGAAATTACCCTTTCTTCGAGCGATCGCTTCATTTCGTCAAAGCACCGAACATATGCACCCGTCTTGGCCCAAACTGGGACCGCACATCCGTCATGCTTCCACACAAGCCCTTTCGGGGCCCCGTTGGCGATTTTCTTCGGGTTAAATACGAATTTTCGAAATACACTGCGCAGAAAGCAGCAATTTGGCCCCTAATCGTTGAAGCCACCGAGCGTTGTCACTTCGAGGAAACCAACGAATCCTTCTTTTGCGAAGAGCCCGAATGCTATGGGTGGTTTGGGAAAGGTGGTAGATGGGTAACCCATGCGATTTTGCACCATAGCGAAAAGTGGCAACAAGGATATCATCTCAAAACTTTACCAAAAAAAGTGGCAAATATTCTCGAGGAGCATGAAGAAAACTTGGACAAAAACGAAAATCGATACCTCATCCGCTTCCAGAAAATGGAAGACCAATGGCACAATGAAGGTGAAGATCGGAGGAAGGAGTTGGAGAAGGCGTTTTTGGAGCAGTTGGAGTATGACGAGGCGTGGCAAACTTGGACTGAGCCGGCGAAAAGTCCAATTTGGAGACAATTCTTGGAGGCAATGGATATGGGCTTGGAGGTAGTGGAGGAAGAGTTGGAGGATTATTTTGAGGACGAGTCGGAGGATGAGTCGGAGGAAGAGTAGAATAACGCAATGAAAGAACAAAATTAATTCATGAACACTAAAACCTAAGAGTATCCTTCTATATCATAAGAAATAAGTAATCCTTGATTTGAAAGATAAGTCTCAGAAATAGGTGAAGATACAAACAATACTTGGTCCAGCTTGATCTAGTCATCCGTGATATCGTCAACGAAACATATAGGCTTATCGTGGAAGCAGCTTGGGTCACTAGTAGACATATCCTCGTAAAAGCGCCGCCACAAGACACTCTCCTTGCCCTTAGACTCCGTCTCCCATGCCTCATCATTGTTCAGCTGGTCAAGCCAAGATTTTTGCGCAGTGAGCGAAACATATCCCTCGAACTCTCCATCATGCCAATCATCGTGAACTTTTGTCCATG
Organism: Acrocalymma vagum; assembly: GCA_028476805.1. Taxonomy (NCBI): domain Eukaryota; kingdom Fungi; phylum Ascomycota; class Dothideomycetes; order Pleosporales; family Acrocalymmaceae; genus Acrocalymma; species Acrocalymma vagum. The sequence goes on from JAQGEP010000286.1 coordinate 7,595, forward strand.
CTTCAAAAAGCTCTTCTTCCTTGTCTTCTATGCTTTTCTCGTGTGCTTGAACAATTTCCCTGAGCTCAGATGGCAAGTAGTCATATTCTATATCAGCCATGAGATCTTCTTGGTGACATCGTACCGCATGGATAGTCCACTGCCCTGCCTTTTCGAATAATTCATCGCATTCTGATTTGCATGGACAACTGAAATCCTCATTTCTCCCGTTATCGAAGTGATGTCGGTCGAGTAGTTGTACCGAGAGGGCCATGACGGCTGCGCGCTGCAAGTCTATTCTGTTGTAGATATATTTGATCCTCATGTATTCACCAACCGGGCCTTTGAAATCCTTAAGTGGCATGAGTATGCTTGTATGGTCGGATGGCACTGAAGTTTTAGTCATGACACCATCGGGACCAAGTCTGTGAAAGGATTTTCGATATCTTAACTGTCTGGGAACATAAACCTGCATCCGATCATATCTCTTAAGCATAGATACGAAGACTTCGATTCCAGGAGGAGGAGTCTTTACGAGTAATTGGATTACCTCTGACATTGTCTCTTTGTCCCCTCCCCTTGCCCATGATATCCAATTATGATTGAAAACGACTGTTTTGACTCTCGAAAACCTCTTTTTTATACCGCTCCAGAACGTCTCTATTATGTCACCAGGGGTTTTCAATGCCGGTATCTTCAATAATCCTTCAGTTTCGCATCCTTCAACTCGAGAAATCTTATCATCCAGCCTTCTATTTAACTCGATTTCGAGGTTCTGAACGTGCGTCATAAACGATATATCATAGCCAGTGTGACCAGGATAGCCGCCTTTGAGGAGCCAGTAGCCCTCAATAATATAAAAGTTGTTTTGATTTCCCCAGAACAATTTGGAGGCCTCGGGGCGAAGCGTGCGAGAAACTTGCATGAGCCGGAAGAGCGTTTGGGGGGAGCAAAAGCCTAGAATCCGAAATTGAAGCTCAATGGGAAGCTTTTCGAAGGATTGGAATTGTGACGACTGATATGGAGTGCTCTTTCGACCGGGAGGCGGAGAAATGTAATGGTGAAATGGAGTCTGAATCTCGCCGTTTCTCATGTGTAGGTTCCAGTCTAGGTCCTCGTCCCATGGTGGTTTGCATGCTTCAATAAAATTGCCAAAATGTTCGGCCCACATTGTAACAAAGCAGTGTGGAAAGTATTATGTGTATTGTGCATGTATAAAATCTATCTTCCGAGGAGAGAAGCGGCGCTAGGCACCAGTGTGCTGGAGTCGAATACGAAGCCAAGAGCCGTGGCGCTAAATTCCACCAATAATTTCTTGAGGTGAATTACTATCAAAGCACTGTCTCTAGTTCTTGAGACCAAGTCCAGAAATAAGGCATGAGCCTCATCAGCTCTCTCAAACAATTCCAATCAATAATTATGTCACGCGGCAGAGTCTATAGAGCAAAGACAGCATACCCATCTCAGAGGTGTTCAATCGTTGGAACTCTTCATCATCCGCACCAGCCCTTCGCTCTCCATTATCCCAGTATTGCTGAGCAAAATATCCTTATTTGTAACAAACGCAGCCCAATCCACGAATCCAGATAGCCAGATTTTGTTCCCTGCTCTCCTCAGCCTACTCAACCCGCCTCGACCGAGCCATCCTTTCGACTTGCGTCTTGAGCACATCTGCAAAGGGACCCCTTGGAGCGCTGATATTTGTAGGGTAGTTTCCAACACCGGATACCACAACTTCCACTTTATCGGCTGTCAGATCGATTGTAGCGTAGTTTGACAGCTGTTCGACATTGCGGAATTCTTGTTGATTAGGCCAATGGTCGCGAGTGTAGCTGAGTACGATTTTCAACTTTTTTAGGCTTGTAAGGTGCTTTTGCCATCGTGATTTGATTAGCTCCGTTTCTGTGAAGGGAGATAAAACAAGGCGGTCATTCTTTGATTTGTACCAATAGAAGTAGACGTCGTTTGTATTGATGGGTCGAATCAGTGCCATCCACATGCAGTCGGAAGTAGTGCGATATGTCATGTCCCTTGGTGAATCTGGGATGAGGAGTTCGCCGCTGAATTTCCTCCATATCTGGGTACTTAGATGGAAATGAACCTCGAGCTTGCATATCCAGTGGCACATTTCCGCTCTTGGAGCCGGAAAGAACTTGCTATCGTTTAACTCAACACCAACTGAGGAGCGGGACACGATAAATCGATTTTCTCCATAGAAAATCTCCATTGCTAGTTGGCGCATGGTTTTGTTAACGAGCGCAAGCGACTTGATCCAAGTTACTAGGCTGTAAATTGGATATGTTTTGCCGGTTATAGGCTGGGATATAATAAAGTTATATCGCAGAATTCTAATCTTGAGTTCGACTGGTAGATCTTGGAACCCACTCAGACGATATTCCCCGGCCTCAGCTCTCACGTGAGGCTCTTCGAGACTGCTCGTGATGCGCGTCAGCGCCAGAGGAGGCTTTGCCATGTCGTCCATCTGGGTGGAGTTGGCTCCCATGTCGTCCACCTGGGAGGAGTTAGCTCACATTCCATCATGGCATAGCGCATTTCTGTTGTACCTGTGTGCAATGAAGTCTCTCCGCTCCTGGGTTGACGAGGTGGCCGACGGGGGATTGTTGTGAGTGAGGTGGGGAACAAAACACCGAGAGGCCAAAAGTAAGTTTCAAGGCGAAGGTGAGAGAGGCAAACAAAAACAGGCACGTGTCATTACTTGATTAGGTCATCAAAGGAGAAAGAGGCAGTGGAATAATACTAAACAGGTTTTATTTCACCCAGAACTACCTATCGTAGTACAGGTCTGCACCATCAGGTCTCAAGTCTGTCCCCAGAATAAGCAATCCTGCTTCACCCTGTTATATCTCCCAAACCATCACTTTTCCATTAATATACTGCAGAGTCCATCATTTCAAAGACACCAGATATCACCCCTCAGTCCACTTCGTCTCACTGATCTGCGCAGTGCGCTCGGCCTGCATCAGCCGTACCATGCCTTGAATGGTATCACGAACAACGTCGGCGCAGCTACCATTATATGGACAAAACATCAGATCATGCAAAACCTCCATTTCTACTTCCTGGGGTTCAATAAGGATTGTAGCGTGCTGTGGCAACTGAGTGATTGCATCTTGTAAGCAGTTCGGTAAACACGTAGCCAAGTCAAGAACGATTTTCAACTTCCTCAGCGCAGGATAGTGTTTCTGCCATTCTGACGGAAGAAGGGTGTTAGAGTTTGTGCTCAATAGGATACACCCGCTAGGGTCTTCACGAGGTCGAAACAGATAGAAAAGGTTAGAATCGAGATGTTCCTGCAGGTCAATTCCAGGCCTCCAGTATCCCTCAGAGTCATGGGCGAGAAGTAACTGAAGTTCAAGACTTCGTAGCCATTTTCCTAAGGAGAATGGCGGGAAGGAACCAGCGGGCCAGGGCCCATATGTGACCTGACAAAGGAAATGGTTTTCGCTGTAAAAGATTTCAACTGCTATATCATGTACAGACCTACTGACTAGGTGTATTGCAAGTTCATCTCGCAAGAGACTACGTTTGGAGCTTCCGAAAAGATGTAAGTTAGGTCTGGAAATCGGCTTCTCCCCACAAATTAGATACCGAAGGATTTGCACTTTCAGTTCATCTGGAAGGCCACTGAAACCGCCTGAGACTGGAGCAGGCAGTCTGGGAGCAGGAAGTTCTAGAGCAAGTACTAGAGCAACCAGTCCTGGAGCGCGAGATATGAGAGCCTCAGGAACACCCCCGAGGAATTCTAAGATTGGGAGAGTCATGTCTCCTTCAATGTATGCGACTTGACAATAATTCGAAAGCAAGAACCGGTTAAATGGGTTGTCTCGAGGCCTCTACACAACGCGAACAACGTACGCGAGGTGTGATCAAGGACTTATACCGAAGCAGGGGGTATGAGCGAGGAAGGAAATAATCGCAGTGTAATATACAGGGACATCGTTATGGCTTACGTGACTTGATCGCCCGCTTCTGCTTTGTTTACTTTCACTGAAATGCACGACCGCTCATGACGTCAAACCGCCCATCAAGAGCGTCTCCCTCTTTAAATTTTGCAGTGGTACTGCTAACATTGTTGGATTAGTTCCATAAACATCTTGAGCACGCCGCCTCTATGTTTCGCATGTCAATTCACCATTCTCTCTCCTGTTTGCCATGTCTCGAATAGGAATATCGACGAATACAAGCTAGCACGAACCGTATCACACGTTTATAATCACAAGTCTCTCAGTCAACATCCTCAGCCTTCCCGCCCTCCCGCCATTGAACGACGCCGAGAACATCCTTTCGCATCAGACCCACACGATGGAACATATATGGCAAGGAGCTTGTCTGACCTTGCTCTTCGGGGTCGCCGCATTCGATGACTTGAACCATCTCGCGCGCAGTCAGTACAGCATTATAGTTTTGCGTCACTTCAACATTTACCTGTCAAAGCGAGAAAGACACTCTGCCATATTGTGAGGGCAGAGCTGTGAAGTAGCGGCTGTTTCTTTCTGAGTCAAACTTCTGGTCTATCTTCAATTTTCCCAACGTAATAGCTTGTCCTCCTAACTATTCTCCCCATCACAGGTCGAACTAACACCCCGAAGTCCCCAGGTCCCTGTACCAGATCAAAACAAACTACTCTTTATCTCACGCCCGAAGTAATCGTTTTAGTTAAGATAGGTCTATTACCTACTCAAAATTGTAGTGTTGGGGGAGACACCGAGCTCGAGAATGCGTATCCCTTACCTCGTCATTCGCGGCATTTGTGACTACACCGACTCGCATAAGAACAAGACGCGGCAGCTATACGTGTCGGCGACGGCGGCGGAGTATGCAAAAAAATTGCTGTCAATGATCAAGTCAGCAGACGTAGCAGTGACTCGGACAGAACAGCGATTTAGGGCGCACATAGTATAGCTGTCCTCTTCATCGCATTGGAGCATGGCCGGTAGTGCGATGTAGAAGGGAATAGAATTTCAAAGCTAGTCCATAGCAAATTTGGGATTGATCTCGCATGCGGGCCATAGTACTGATTCCAAAAGTCGTAGGTTCGGATTCGAGAAAAAATTCCTTGTCGCTACACCCTAGGCTTGCGCAGGACGATGTCTCCGCATCCTTGCATTGGAAATTCTGCGAATTCACACAATTAAGGCATTGTATTGGCAACCGACACATATGGATATAAGTGGATTGGTACAGGTTGTCAAATTGCATCCCTAGGTATGCAAAATCTCTGTATCTGACCTCTGTGTAGGCTTGTGAGGAATATCTGGCGTTGTTATCTTGTAGTCTAGCTCGAATATGATGTGCGGATAGCTTGTTCAAGAAGGAGCCAATCCGTGGGCGAGCTCTGCCGATGCTTTCCTCTACTTTGGTGTTGCGAACGAAACCATGCTCGTACTTGCGGTCAATGTCCATGTCAATTAATGCCTTGCTGACGACAACATCCCCAAGGATTATTTCGCCTGCGTCAAGGCTACAAGTAGCTCCTCCACACACCCCAACAAGCAAAGTAATTTGATCATAGGAAAGCTAAGACGCAGGTAAGGCACCATGATGGCGGCGCTTGCCTTCCCGATGCTACACTCACAACTTATTCGATTGCTATTCTGCACATGCGGGATCTAGACTTCCTCAATCACGCGCTCAAGTTTGTGGATTTCTCAATGAGTTGAGGCATACTTTGTCGCTGAATTTATGTATAATCAAGCAAGGAGGTATATAAGCAGAGGTGAAGAATGACGAGATGATGAATATCAACGAGCCATAGCGCCCGTCCTAATACATAACTTTGAAAGCACCTCCTTGTACTTCGAAAAATATGATAGGCTTCATTGCTCTGATCACCGCACGTCGCTTCTTAAAACATAACAGATCACTTATCTTTGAGCTCACTCCGGTTAAATGGCTAAATTTGACTCTATACTATGTGCAGGCTTGTGAGATCAGATAAAATAATTTACATTGTGTCAAATAATCGATCCCATTTTCTTCGCTCATGTCCCACGATCCAACTGAATCAGTCCATACACTCCGCTGAATGAACAAGTGATGATACAGAGAAAATCTCTCAAGACGAAATAAAAGAAAATGACCTGTATATGCATTTCCGAAATCCCTACTATAAACAGTTATTATTTGATCGCTTCCCCTTACAATCATTTCCAAGAGATATAACAGACCATTCGCCCCATCTGTGTCCTCACTGAAGTGTGTGCACAGAATAGATTCATAGTAAACACTGTGTTGTATAATGTAATATTCCACTAGAACAATGTTCGAAAAGGTTTTAGCCGTCATTCGTATTACTGGGATATAAGTTTCAGAACCATTATCAGGCTTGAAATCAAGGGGATCTTCGAGCACGCGTCCACAGCGAAGCTTTGAACACTGACTGGATTGCAGTGCAGGCTCTGTTTGTTAAAAGAGCTCCAAAGCTTTGCTGAAGAAGTTGGTGTAGATTTTTTGAGGAAGAGAGACACTACTTCGTCAGCGCCAACTTCTCATCAAACGGCTTCTTGTTTTCTCTCTTCAACTGGACGCGGACAACTCCTCTGATCACGATGGACATATAGTAATCAAGCAGCCTTGGGCGTTCATTTTGTGTGGTGTTATGAGCTTTTTATCTGGATCGGGTGGCTGCGGACGTGCACGGAGTCCTGAACGCAAAAGCAGTCCGTCGGATCGCACAATGAGACAAGGTGTCGTAATCCTTGGTCCAGTGGACCTCGCCGAGTACCATGCTCCCGATGAGGCCAGACAGATTACCGGGCCAACGCCCCACTGACCCAGGAGAATCCTGGTTGCTCAAGTTGGGATACTTTTGTCGGGTCGAGGAACTGGCTTTGAGACCGTCGGACCATCGATTTTGGGCTGAGGGTCCATGTCGAGACGTAAATGTCTGGTAGGAGGTTACGACGATCGTGAATGCTGTCCGGGGATTTTCGGGGTCCAGAAGGGCGTCATACTTGGTGATATTCTCGGTCCGTGTAATATAGCTGGCCAGGGATGGAGCGCAACAAATAGCTATCCACGCGATGACTACCGCATATGAATGATCTGAGATTGACTGTCGCAGACCCACCAACATAATCGATATATGCCAATCATTGGCTTGGAACTCATCCGTTCCCTCGATCCCAATCTCTGAGATCAGAGCAAACATCTCGTCAACATCTTTCGCCCCGTAATTCTTTCGAACAGCTGCTGAGCGCTAAGTAGCAGTGACTTGTCAGAGCTGTATGATATGAGGTTCAAGAAGCTCAGCCAAGCACGTTGGAGATATTTTGGTGCTAATTCCTTATCAGGCGAGCCGCTGTTTTGGTAGCTGTGGTGGTCGTGATGGTGGTGGTGGTGGTCGCGGTGGCGTTGGTGGTACTTCGTTTTCGGGGAGCAGAGAGCCACGAGTTGAAGATGCCTCCGGCGAGACGCAGGACGATTGATAGAAAATATGAAAAAGGCTTTTTTCTGTTGCGCTTCTGTCATCTTGGTGACGAGTAGAGAGTGGGGTTTGTGGAATCGAAGAGAGATAGCTCTGGGAGTGGTTTGTACTTTGATGATGATCGTCTAAAAAGTACTAAAGGGCAGGGATACCTTCGAGATGAAAAGTCGTCTATCTGTTCATATACGACGTCTTGTTGCCGTGTGATAAGAGCTCTAGGTTAGGTTTTCCAAGCTATTCCCGCATTTCGGCCCAGAGCAGTTCAAGAATCTGTTGATCCTTGTTCGCGTTGATGGAGCGAGGCTTGTTCGCCTCTACTCGGCTGCCCACACACCCCAGGAGATCCATATCCCGCTCGCGTATAAGCTGTGTCAATCGAGTGCACTAGGCCTTGTATTCGTCGAGCGCAGTTCGGTAGGAGTCGTGTACTTATTGAGGATGTCGCTCACTTTGGTGGAGATTCGAACATACATCTGTCCATGGGTTAAGGCCCCCGTCTTCAGGCAAGTTTTGTGGGATTAGGATGCCGTTGTATTCGTCTTTCGATGATAGTCGTTATCGGAAGGCGCGGTTGATGTCTATATAGAGAATGCTGGCATAATATTTTGGTTTTTTTTCCGGCGTATGCTTGATGGATTCCTAGGGTCTAGGCGGGAGAAGAAGGGGATGCTGTACCGCAGAAGGATCGACTTGACATCTAACTTTATGTCACTAGCGGCGTAGTCTGCAAGTGCTACCAGAGCCTCTGGTTCGTCTCTCTTCAGATTAATGTCCGGATATGTGAATATGCGAACTTGAGATTTGGCAGTCATAGTTGGAAAGGTTGGAGGGGTTTCTGTGTTGGGTCAACGAAGGACACCATTTTGAGGCACTCGAATAACTTCACATGCTTTTTCGAGACCAATCTTGACTACTTGTAACAAAATGTACAGCTTTTGATCTTTGCGAAGTCATAATATGCGCTAGACACAACCTTCTGAAGGTAGTCGCGTCCCTGCTTTGTCGTGCGTAGGGGCCCCGGAACCACGATGGTTCTGTTCAGTATTGGTGAAGAGGGCCGTAGCCCAGGGTCCTCTGGATTCGAGATAGTCCTTCGCAGTATCTGAGTGTGCCGAGTCGAGGTGAATTAGAGCATGTTAAGTTATCCATCCCCTCTTCTCATGATTTTCATCCTCGCCTTCGATCTCAAATGTATTTATTGTGATCGCTCATCACAATTGACTATCCAAATCGCCACCTATGTGTTCCATTCCTAATCCACGTCTCTGCTGTGGCATATCTTCCTTGGCACATCCGTCGCTTTCAACAAGTGCGGCTCCTGTCGGGGCGAAGAACGCAATGACACATCCAATCGCTGACAATCATCACCGATTAGATGAGCTCGTGAAGTCGTCTGATATCTCCGCAAAGATGGGCTCCGCCCGATCCTTTGTCTCCCGGATTCCAGGAGAGGGAGATGATCTCAGCAGTATGCACAAATTCGTGATGGACCGACGGATGGTGGATAACGGAATTTGTCCTGATGATCCAATACCTTTGACTTTTTTGATCATATGCTTGACTGGAACATTCTGGATATCAACAAACTTGAGCTCTGCAAAACCGAAATGGTGGATTTCGAGGACTCGGAAGTCAGAGTCATGTTATGTTCTTGCACGATCTTGGTGGAAGGGTCATCCGCAACGCGCAGGCGATACCTCTCTGCCTCCGGCATTTGATCGCCTATACAGGCATTGCCCAGGGTCGCCAGACATTCGAAACAGGCACGACAAGAGCATTTGCTCGAAAGTGTTGGTGCAGAATATGGCCGTCTTCTCGGTTTTATACACCACCTGATCCGCGGCGAGGCCGAATAGCATGCGTAACTGTTCAGAGCGCAGCGCGAAACAGTGGACTAGGGCATGCTTCTACTGCTTGGACGGAACCTCGTTCCTTGGAATCAAATGCTTGACACCCTCCTCGTTGGCATAGAAGTGAATGTCCTCGGCCAACTTGCTACGAGGTATATGGTTTCATAGCGATATTTGTTTATCAGATATGGTACGGGAAGTCTTGGGGTCTTGGGAGTCTTGGAGGTCTTGAACGAGTTCTGACTTCCGTATCCTTTGAACAACAAACATGATGGCGTATGGACAGTTTGGCCAAATCCATCAATCTAGGGACCTTGCTAACGAGAATGGATTCTTATGAGATAGGGGTGGTGCCAAATGTGCCCGCATCGGGCAAGTTCGACCGGGTTGTCTTCGGTCCAGTCATCGTACTCAGTGGTGAATCTTTCGAGACAGATCCCGCACTTCTCTGATTCGCACTCCGTTGGGGATGGAGCGCGGGTTTGACGGAAGATTAGATGGGAGCGGCGCAGCTCAGGTGCTGTCATTTGAACAACACTTCTTGACCAGCTTTTCTACTGCTGAATTCGCACCTTGATGGAGTGTGTAATCGTCGAGTGGCTAGAGGCCTATGCTGATATACCCGCAACTGCTCGCGAAGGACTCTGAATTTTAGATTCGATACTATTGTGGGACTGGTATCCTGAAGTGGAGCCGTGTGATGTGTGGTATTTGATGGGAATAGCTACCTCGGTCGGGGTGCTGAGTGGGGATACTGTTTTGGGTGACCCTGCGATGAACCTTCAGAGGCCGATAATCTTCGTAAATGAACCTTAGAATAGCCACTACGTAGTCGACATCTGATCCATGGTCGGTACGATGCTTGTCTTCATCCCGAATCTGGAATCTCTCAATGGCTGTGGTGAGTGCCTTATAGCGGGCCGCTCGCTGACCCAACTCCTTCGATACTTCCGCTGAAACAACGGTATGGTTCTCGCCTGCCTGGAGCTGCAGCCCAGTTAGCTGCTGTTCGGCGGATGGACCAGGGTTGATTTTTTTTTTCTGTCTTGAATCTTAAGACAGATGTTATCTGAGATATTGCTTGGATGTTGTGGTTGCCATCGCTGATGGCATACGCCGATCGCTACGACGCTTGAGAATGATGTGGGAATCGTTGGCTTTGTCCAGAAGCGATCTAATGGTCACCCACACACCCTGGGTTGAAGGAGGGGATGTTTATCTGTCCCAGTATTGTAGCATACATATATGCGCATAGTCATCTTCGGGTGTTCTCAAGCCGCCATCAGAGGTCGACACTCAGCTCCTGAACGTTCGAGAACCCTGGTAAGAGTGGGCGATTGACAGGACAGGAAAACCGTCCATCAGATGTATCTGTAAGTCTGCAAAGCGATAACTCGGCAAGGATTTCAATAAGCGGACATCATCTGCTTCGCTTTCTCGGGGATGTTGAGGTAATACGAATTTTCGATCTTGGATCATTCATGGAATTTCTTAGCCGCTCCCAGTCGGCAGGGGCGGTGCCTTGATACAGTCCCTTTGGCTTAGCATCCTCATGATACCCATCGAAAATGAACAGAGCCACCTCCTGGACAAGCTCCTGCAAGTCGGATGCTGGAACCAGATTGGGGTGGAGTTTGATGTTTGGTGGAGAGCTTCTGGACAGCTTGACATGGTCGAGACAATCCCATGGTATGCGAATAGAGTCCTTCCATTGCTTCATTAGTCTTGATAAAGGCAGATATATTTCGAGGGATACAGTGGCGTCGGTGCGACAGATATGCGTGATTAGTCGTATAAATCGTTCCATGACAGGCTTTGGCGGCTGTTGTTATGGAGAAGGTATCTGTGGGTAACTTGCCTGATCGACTGGGTCGACCACTACTAAGAGCACAATTATGTAATGATGGGATCAGATGTGATGGATTTCCTGCCGCAATATGAAGCAGGCATCCCGCTGTGCTGCTCGGGGTCCATGCCTCCTGGTCCTCTGACAGAAGGCTTATGTGCAAGATCCTGCTTGTGGGCTGTGAGGCGAGGACAGCCGTAGTGATGAAGCCGTGTATGCACAGGGTACTTGCGACCCCAGCTCTTTCAGATTTTGATGGAAAGCGTATAATCGAAGATATTTCCTTCAGAAACCACGTAGATAGAGCAGCCAGTGTGAAAAGGTAGATGACCTTAAAAGATCTACGCCCTCCATCGTAAGAATTTTCCGCATTTTTGCTTGCAAAAGACACCACACCTGCTAATCATCAGCAATCAAGCCCCCAAACAGCCTCATAGGCGAACGACAATCAATAGACAGAATGAAAAACTTACCATGCCTTGGGAGTCTTCGTGGCATGCATCATGGCCACAAAAAACAGACATCGCCTTCCTCCCAGTTCCAAGTTGACTGGAGTACGTCTCAAGGAAAACCCTCCCTGTACTCTCCGCAAGTGATGTTTTTTGTCCATTTGCAAAGACTACTAGTGGCCCAAAGTTCAGAGACTGGCGAAGACTGATCCTGGCCCGGCTGGTAGCCCAGTTGGGAGTCTCCATTTTTCTTCTCTTTGTGCCGTTCCTCATCCGATGTGAACTCTCTACCAGGATCAGACATGGCGCTGGCGGAGAGCAACCTCTCCCTTTTTGGGTTTAGGAGAATCCTCGTCCCCCAGAGATATTGAAGTTATTCCATCATTCCTTAGCCTTCTCTTCTTTCAACCTTCTGACAGTGGTACCAGAAACGAGTTGTATGATAAGCTACTCCCTCCTCAGTTGACAAATTCTGAGTTGGCTGGTATTTTCGTCAGAGTCAGCTTGGTGTTGTTGGTCTTGGAAGCGGGCTTCGCTCTTCGGTTGGCTCGCTGATGTCAGTTGCGTTTGCTTAGTTGTCCGGTGGCCATGGCTGGTATGGCTTTGGGGTGGCATCGTAGTGTCGCTGCCGGAGCTTTTGATGATAAGATCAAAGCTGGTGGTAGGAGCGACGTTTTACAGCCAATTGAGCGCTTTTGGGTTGTTGGTCGTGTCATTGGCGAGGTTGCTGCCCGGGCCTATTTGTGATGTTGACGATCGAGTGAAATTCCGGTGTGATTATTTCGACTTCAACCCTTGTCTGTAATGGTGCAATCTTTCTTATCTTCCTCGTCCCATGATACTATTCCCTGTATTAATTTTGTGCCTTTTCCACCATGGTAGGCATTCGGATGTTGAGGTTGATATGCTTCAAGCAGGTCTGGTCTGCTCGCTTGGTCTTGGTGGTCTTCGTGTATTGCAGATATGAAATTAAGCAAAGCTGGTGTGGATAGAGTCCAGTGATGATCGAGTGATGCTCCCGTCCGATTCTTTCGACTTCAACCCTGAAGATGTAGAGAGCAAAGGGGGATCCATCAAAGCAGCATATCAGCTGTGACTTGCCTACATAGTAGCTCTTGACGATTGTTTGTACCGCCGCGTACCACCCTACCAGCCACGTCTGGGTGCCCAGCCTGTCCGTTCCCGTCTTCCGAAGCAGAAAGCAATGTCTTTGCCAAACCCGTATAGCCGATCAAGCATCATTTCGTCATCATCGAGGGCTCAACGCCAGAGTCAGAACCAAGCATCTGATCGAACTAGAACTCAGCTTTCTCCGTAGGCACTTCTTTGTTCGCACTAGTGACTCTATTGGAATCCGATTGAGTGCTCGACTTAAGTAGGTTGATCGAACTGCCCGCAAGCGGTTGGGAGTTGCAAAGCTGGTGTGGATTGCGTGAGAGTCTTCAAGATATGCCGTGGGCTGGTAATATTGAGTGATTGGATGTCTCTTTCTGGTCTTTGTTGATTTCGTATTTCCCCCCTTGATCGGCGGGCTAGCTTTGACGAGCAGCATAGTCGACCTGTGCTTTCCATGATTCTTTTTCTCCACACCGAGCTCGGCGCGAAGTTAAGTTGACGGCTGCGAATACGGGCCGAGTATCGATTGATCCATGGCTCTTCTGCACGCAACTTTTTCGTGGGCATCCCGCCGAAGCCCCTGTGCGTATCGGCAGGATGGGCCCTTAATGCATGGGTCGTAGCGGCGTGATAACTCTCCAAAGAAATGAGTTATGTTGAGTGACTGCTCGACTCGAGTTGCCAGCAGGGGTCTAGGAGTTGCAAAACTTTTGTAAACTCCACGATACATCTCCGAGGTATGTCGTAAATAAGTTGTGTTGAATGCCATTCATTTCCCCGATCCCATCCGTTCGGTTGATCTCACACTCCTTGGTTGATACTCCAACACCAAATTCCCCCTCCAGACCCCGGTTTATAAGCTCCCAACCCGCCAGCATCACATGATCGCACGTGTTTGCTAGATACGTCGCGCTAAACCTGTTTAGAAGAAAATGGTGAATGGATGGGGGAGAGGACCAATCAGGGAGGGCGCTTGGACTTGGAATGGGACTGTGCTTGGATTTTGGACTTGGATAGTGCATGATTGTACGTAATTGGTTCAGTAAAGAAGGCTGGGATCGAGTTGGGATCGAGGTGGGTAGTACTTGGCTTGGATGGATGGATGTGTGAATGAGTTGGTGGATGGATATAAGGGTGTCGTGGAGATTGTCAAACATCCAAACATGAAGCACCAAACACTACACCACACCCCTCAGCATGGCAATCTGCAAGTCGAACTTCTACAACATTCCAATATCTGGATTGAAAACCAACTCGGAAAGACAAACAAAATTCAATATTTCCCGTCTCCATCTCATCTCCGCGTACAACAATTTTTTTTTTTTTTACAAAGAAATGTCAAAAATTATCAGTACTACCATGTCATTCACTCATATCTTCAACAAACCTTCAAAAATGATATATTATCAATTACTTATTATCGCCGATTTAAATTCAGTTCAAACCAACTTTTGAACATCGTCAATGATATGTGCTCCTATATATTATTTCACTAACACACTACAAGCACTCCGAGGATGGATGTTGAGCTATCTCACCACCTATTCTTCCTCCTCATCCACCTCCTCAACCCCCAATTCTACCACCCCCTTGCCCATCGCCCTACCATCACCCAACTTCACCCCAATCGCCCACCGCACCCCAGCCATTCCTACCAATCCCGCGCTCATGGCTAGCGCTGCTACATTGCTCATTGGCATTTCTTCTAGCACAGTCCCCTCCTCGCAAGTCACGGCAGGCTGCTTAGCATGGCCATGCCGCGTATAGAAAATGCGAGAAGGGAGAAAACTGTGAGCCAGAGAATGAGAGCGGAGCCGGAAGAAACGGGGACCTTTCGAAGCAGATTCTGGACTCGACGTATCCGTATTGGTACGTTTTCGTTGGGGTTTCGTGGAGACCGATTGGGGTGACATATGGGTGGTTTCTCGCATCTGACTCTTGCGGGGTGGCGATGTTTGAGGTTTATTCTGGGCTTGAGGGTAGTGGATCGTGCTCTGGTGACTTGGCTGGTTGGCAACCTCAACGGCCGCCGATCCAATATCCACATCCATGGCAATTGTTTGATCTGTCTTGTGCAGGCCGACGGTCTCGAACGAAGCACCTTTGTTTCGAGAAAAGTTCTGCTCAATGACCGACGAGCTTTGCAGCAGAGACGGATGGGATGCGCCATGGAATTCGTGGATATGTTGGAGGAACTCCTCCTCGCTGGTGAACAGCTCCTGTGTGCATTGGCGATACCGGTGGTAGTGTTGCGCGTGCTCAACATGAAACGCCCTGTAGCCAGCGCCACACAGATGGCAATGATGTGCTTTGGGAGACGGAAACTGCGGGCACAAGGGGGGGCCTGCGTTCTCAGTGGCGACGTCGTCGAAAGTCTGGAGGAAACGGCATGACCAAACACGACAATGCGAGTGTTTGTTCATGGCATTGTGATCGTCAAACACCTTTCGGCAGTAGCGACACCGAAAAGGGCCCACATCGGACGCGCAGCACAGGTTCTCTAAGTGGTTCTCCAACCTCTCAGGCCACCATGCACTTCGGTCGTGCGAGCGCGCAATGAGATGCTCTGCCACATGCTCACACCGCTCTGGCCAGTCTTTGCTTCGCTTGCCACAAAACCCGCAATGAAGCATTGGATCATCTCGCTTCATCGGAGCACCGAATCTCCTCCACTTCATTGCAAGATCTTTGCATCCAAAGTTGTGTCCTTCTGAGGCCATCAACCGTGCCTGGCAACCTAAGCGCACTGAGGGATGTTTGACATTGGAAAAATGCACGTGGTGCAAGTGCTGGATAAAATGGTCGCGTCGATAGAATGTCCGCTGCGATTCTGGTTTATTTCTACATTGTTGGTATTTGTGTGAGGCCATGTGCACTTCATCGGGATACATTTGGCCACAGAACGGACAAGACTGAAGCGGTACGTTCTTGGTATCGCAGCAAATCCACGTTGTCCGGAGAGCATGTACCGAGTCTTCATGCCGGACCCACTCATACTTAGTCTTGAAGGCACGCGGACAAAAGGTACAAAAGAAGGGCAGGTCCTCTTGGGGCTCGCCGGCGCTATTGAGGCCGTTAAACTTTGGTCTAGTGTATGGCGATTGCTTCCAGGTCATGCGTCTCCGGCCGCGTCGTCGGTCCCGGCCAAACGACGAAATATTGCTACCACTCGACGAAACTGTATATGTCGTTGGAGCGGTTCCTTCAGAAGAGTGGACTGACGTAATGACCGATCCTGGACTCTGCATTTTGGAAAAACTGGACGACGCGTCTGTTTGAAAGTCACCACTTCCTTCTAGCGGGCCGCTGTCGATAGCAGCCTGGATAGTAGTTAAATCGACAGCTTCCTCCTGGTAAGACTGGGCTAGATAGAACGCAAGTGGGGGTTGTGGAGGTTGAAGGTCCTCATCTGTTTGTTTGTCGAGTGCTTCGAGACTGTCTCTAGACAGCTTGGAATTTAGTGAGCGACTGCTGGAATTACGACGAAGTTTGACTCTCTCCTGTACTGCAATCTGGGGATCTAGAATATGATGTTAGCTTCTTTGCATATCAAAAAGAGACAACGGGAACTTACCTGAGCACTTTTTCCTCGATCGAGTATTATTGAACCAGTTGCGAACCTTTTTGACGTCGAGATTGGCCTGGTGGGCGATAATATCAAGTTCCCATGAGCACGGATAGGGATTAGCGGCAAACTCATCCTCAAGAATCTGCCTTGCCTCGAGCGGGATGCGACTTTGGGGGCCTTTGTGCTTGGCCGAGGCAGGTTTGCGGCTGAGTAGAGATGTTTGACGGGAAGGCATTAACGGCCGCGTGCCTTGAGAATGGGATTCTTCCAGGATGGCGTCTATTGGGGCCGAAATCTGGGGACCAGACTGGGGTTTGACTGGGAGCTCTGGCAGTGGAGATTGAGGTGTAGTGATATCATGTTTAGCTTGGGGGTGTCCGTCAAAAGGATCCACATTCTCTTCGAGAACTAAAGATGAAGAGGGTGGTGGGCAAGACGAATGAGAGTGTATACCATTGATTGACTGAGCACCGAATGCATGGATGGCTGTGTTGAGGTGGTTGACGGGAACCACAGTAGTGTTGATTGGGGCCACGTGAGATGGTTGCCAGCTGTCCATTGGGATTCCCCACTGATTTTGCTGGGAATGACTAGATGTCAAGTCGGCGGTAGGACTATACATGTCGTTCTCAAAGTCTAAAGGACAGCGTAGGGTGATGGTGCTGGCGGACGGGTCCTCTGGGACAGAATGCTGCCAATCCATGGCGGAGTCGTCCTGCCCAAGGGGTTGGGTTGGAAGAGGCCACTGCTCGGATGGATTGAACGCATGGAGCGCATCATCGTGCTCTAGCTGTGTAAAATCGAAAAACTCGTCCATGCTGTCCAGCGAGTCGACCATAGTGGCCATGATTGTTAGGGTTGGCTGGTAGGCGATGCCCCAAGCGAGCGAGCAATGGAAAGTGGGAGAGTTTAGGCGGAAGCCGTCCTGTGTTTGACGGCTCAAGCGATGAAAACGTATGGGACAGGTGTTTGGCTCATGATAAGAGGGCAGTGGGTGGAGAGTGTTTGCCTGGAGGATGAAGCATTATGTGCATAGGCAGTCGGCGGTGGGCGGTCAGTGGCAGCAGCAGGCGAAGGATTACTGGAGGTAGTTAGGCTTGGGTGGGATCGGGGCTGGGGTTGATGAAGAAGGTGCGGGGCGGGGGGGAGATCGGCAGGCAACGAGGCTGCAATTACAGCACCTCGCTCTCACTGCATCCATCAATAATTGATATCATCCACCCAGCTTTGTCCGCCCCCATCCAACAATGCAACCTTTCACTCTTGGGTAGTAGCTGCCTATTTATCCGACTATTCTTGTGTAATGCGCAGACTCGCACGCATCTGCGCAAACAGTGTCGTGTTGCAATAATCAGGCCGCTGGAGGAGCACGACGCATGTGCCATGCCCGGCCAGGACGGAAAAAAGCAACAAGTCCGCCGCCATGGATCCCCTCCGGCGGGTTGGCCAGGATAGGCTTTGACCTTTCCGCGGCAACAAAGAGGCAAAACGGTTTAGAATGCGTGAGCTAAAGAGACGTTCGAGGTGGAAACGGATTAGAATGGTTCGGAGCGCAGCTGGAAACGCCTTCGATGCAAGATGCAAGGGTTGTACACCCCAGTACGCTAGGCCTAGATCAGGATAGTGTATCCGACCGCAAAAAAAGAGCTCCACCAAAAAAAGTTGACCGAGATATTCTGAACCCATCACCACACAACACCTCTCCCACTATATCCACTCCCACGCCCCCGCAATGGCCGCCGAAGTCCAGCTACTGCAGCCTGTCAAGCTGCCAAAGGGCCCTTCCACCCTCACATCCGAGCAGAAATACTGGCATTCCTTCGCCTCGGAGCTCCGCCTCGACCCCTCTCAGCACTCGTCGCCCGTAACCCACATCTCCACTCCCCCAACGCCCTCCTCAAGTCTACTGGGCCCCGCACAGGATGTCTTTGCAGTCACTACCGGCTCGCGCGTGCAAATCTTTTCGGCCAAAACCCGTAAAGTCATCAAGACCATTTCGCGATTCGGCGTCGACGACATTGCGCATTCGGGCAACATCCGCCGCGATGGCAGGATTCTAGTAGCAGGTGGCGACAGCGGTGCTATTCAGGCTTTTGATATAAAGAGTCGCGCCATCCTCAAGACCTGGCGAGAGCACAAGCAGCCCGTCTGGGTCACCCAATGGCACCCCACGGAGCTCACCAGCCTCATGAGCTGCTCCGACGACCGCACCGTCCGCTTGTGGGATTTGCCTAGCGATAAGAGCACAACTACGTTTGACGGACATCAGGACTATGTGCGCTGCGGTACTTTTATGCCAGCCCAGAGCGGCCTGTTGGTGTCCGGTAGTTACGACCAAACCGTCAGATTGTGGGATTCAAGAGTAGGAGGCAAAGCAGTCATGGTATTCAAGCACGCCGCCCCCGTCGAAGCTGTTCTCCCCATGCCCTCTGGCACGGCTGTGCTAGCATCAAGCGACAATACTATCAGCGTTCTTGACATCGTCGCCGCCAAACCCGTCCACCTCCTCCGCAACCACCAAAAAACCGTCACAAGCCTGTCCCTCGCCAGCAATGGCGAGCGACTTCTCAGCGGCGCCCTCGATGGCCACGTCAAGGTATTTGAAACCAGCGGTTGGAACGTTGTGGGCGGCTTGAAGTACCCGTCCCCCATTCTCTCACTATCCGTCATCCCTTCCCAGAAAGAAGACAAGCACATCGCCGTCGGCATGCAATCCGGTCTCCTCTCCCTAAAAACCCATCTCTCTGGCCAGCAAAAAGCCCTAGCGCGCGAGCGCGAAAAAGAAATGAAAGCTCTCATGGAAGGCAAAATCGACGAATATGATTCCGCAAACAAGAAACGCAAACGCGGCGCTGCAAAAGGCAAAGGCTGGGAAAAACGTGTCCGAGGCAAGGACTTTACAGGCGAAGGCGCAGACATTGTCATTGATGGAAATGCGCGGGGTAGAATCAACAATAACCTCCCCTGGGCACACGCATTGCGATGGGGAGAATATGGGAAAGCACTTGACATCGCACTAGGATCCACCGTAAGTTTTTCTAGATCCTGTCCCTTCCAACACCATTCATTCATAGATTCATATTCATCGCAATACTAATTCTTCCCCTCAGGACGGAAACGCCCGCCCCCAAACCCTAACCCTCCTGCACGCCCTCCGCCACCGCTCGGCTCTCCGCACCGCGTTATCCCACCGCGACGCCCAAACCCTCCAACCCATCCTCCGCTTCTTAATAAAAAACATTTCCGACTACCGCACCACGCGTCTTACTACCGATGTCGCGCTTATCGTTCTAGACCTCTATGCTGAATTCTTGGGCCAGAGTGAGGAGGTCGATAGTCTTGTAGAAGCACTGATGAAGAGAGTTAAGGTTGCGGTCGAGGCGAGCCATGTAGCGGTTAGTGTGGGCGGAATGGTTGAATTGCTCGTCGAGAGTTCCGGCGACAGTGTGGAGAGCGAAATTGGTGCGCTAGGTGGAGCAGAAGAGGGGGCTGTGGTTAAAGTGGGTGCGTGATTTTGACTCTGAATCTAGATCTGGATCTTGAACGACAGGACGGGTTTCAATTTGTTGTTGTTTTTCGTTGGTTCTTTGTGGATTGGAGGGATTTGGCATCGTATAGTATAGTGTTGCATAGCGTTGGCGTTTTTTTGTTCAATTCTATTCCATTCACACACATATTTACATTCAACACTGCGTTGTAGTCGGGAGTTTTCATGTCAAAAATGCTCGCAATGTATATATGTACTTGATACATAACGATATATTGTACAACAAGGTCTAGTCTAGCCTAGCCGACATGTATGAATGGATGCTGGCCTACTACTCTTCTATTTTGTCCGTCCCAGCCACAGCACACCACGTCACACTGGACACCAAAACCCCTTGTCCGTTGTGTTTTGTTTACAATATAGTACAATACAATCAGTCAGTCAGTTCTTCTACCATACCTAATCTCCATCTACCACAAGCAAAACTGGCGCTGCGCTGTGACGGGTCGATCGGGTAGCGCAACCCACAGCTTGCGATTGTCCCTCTTCTTCTTAATCTCGTCTGAGATGCGCATGCGTGTTTTCTCTTCTTTAAGGAGGACGGAGAAGCCTATTCATTTGGGGTTAGCACTTGCTCGCATACATAATATTCACAGCGATGTGAGCACTAAAATGCCAATGGAAAATGGTTAAAACTTACTCGTCGTCCTGTGAGTCAGTAAATTTGACTGGCCGCGCGCCCTAGGCAAAAGCGAGTGATACTGCTCGCCGCGGCCCACCCACGCCTGATCAATATAAATTTCAGTGGGGTCGTTGACAAGCTTCCTTGTTCCATCCTTGAGCTCGATTAGGGTTGAGTTCTTGTCAAACTTGGTCTCTTTATCGGTGCCGTCTGCCATTTGTGTTGCGGCGGGGCCCAGTCCCATACCGCGGCCTGCACTGGCTTCGTCACGAGCAATCAACAGGCCTTTATAGACATCGCGCGCAACGCGCTTCTTTGAAAAGCGGAGTTGGACGAGGGCGTCTGAGACGGTCATGCCAGCGATTTGGTTCATGATTTTGGTCAGTTTTTTGACGCTGGTCGGTAGAGTGGGCGATTTATAGAGGCTCTGGCGCTCAGTGCGCATGATCTTGCGCTCCTTGGACATTCGGCCATGTTTGGTTACGCTTTCGATGACGAGTTTCCGTTCCATACGCTTTCGGAGGTGTGGCGCTGGGTCAAGTATGTGTCGTTTAAGATACTGTTCACGTTGTTCTTTGCGTTGCTTCAGAGATTCATCTTTGATAGCTTTGAGTCGCTGCCTCTCTTCCTCGGGCAAATCATCGCGCCAGCCGGGGATCTCGTTCTCCGGGAGGAACAGTGAGGACGGGTGCTCTGACATGGCGCCAGTCTTGGGCATTGGACGGGAAAGTTCCTTGCCCGTCTCGAGTAATTCCTCTTGTTTGCTGAAGTATTCTTCCAGTGCAGGATTGGAAAGGTCGGCATTGGGGTCGGGCTTTCGCTTGAAGGGATTGGGTATGTTGATGTTGCGGCGGGTAGTGAGCGGAAGGGAGGCGGAGGGGGCCCAGTAGGTGGAGGGGCGCGGGGTGCGAAAGGCGGCGATGGCTGGAGTGTGTGAGCAGAAAGCTTATATGTATGTGCGATATATATCAAAGAGCGATTGGGAAAGGTTGTTTGGGGGTGGTGAGAGACATAATGCTGCGGAGGAAGACACGGGATGTGGGACTGAGGAGCTTCTGGGGGACATTTCAAAGAGGTAGATTGGGACATACCAGACTGGCCCAGCCGCCGCGAGGGTATTCGGGTGCTCATTGTGATGGTGCGGACCCCCAATGGCTCGGTGGTGATGCTGGCGGAGTTGGGATGAGGTCCAGACGAAATTCTGATGGATGCAGGCTAGGACGCGCTAGGCCTGACTGGGCGGAGGCATCGGTTCTGAGGTTGAATGGTTCGACATCACGTGCTCTCGGTGCCGAATGCCGAGTCCCGCTTGTCTGGTGGTCGCGGGAGATGGTTTGGAGGCAGACTTGCTGTTTTCTGTGTTTTCGGCTTGCCTGTTTTCCCTCTTGTGATGCACACAGTCCCGCCCTGGTCCTGGCGCCCTGGACTATAGCTCGGCGGAGTTAACCTTCTACCACCACCCCCCTTCTTCTTACACAATCCTGTTGTCTTGAACAGCTCCTTTGCAGAGGCTGTTCTGTCAAACACTGCGCCTGATTACCTGCATTGTTGCTTGGTCGGCCACGTCAAACGCCTCGCCCCGAGAGACTTGCAGCCTTCAGCCCTTCCCCCATCCATCCATCCATCCATCCCCATCCAGCATCCAGCCCCATGCTGGTGTATCCCCGTTTGATGAAGATTGGCGAGCGCGCTCGTGAGCTCCTCCGTCATTAGCTTGGCCTGTACCCGCACCTCCGGCCCAAGCTTGCTCCACGCATTTCTACTAGCTGCCTTCCATCCTTTTCTTTCTTCTCGTCTCTCTCTTTTCTCTCCGATCCATCCCAACCCAGACCAGCCCAGACTCTTTCTATCCTCTCCCGCGTCGCGCCCTCGTAAAGTCAACCACCGATCCCTCTCTTCCACCACCGGCCCAGCCAACCACTATCGCCATCCACTCCAACATCCGCTGCCACTTTCACATCCCATCGCTCCCACTGGCTGGCTTGCTCGTTCCGCTATCCAAACTCTAATCCATCCACCCATCACACACCAAACCCACCCATCCACATTTACTACCATTCTCCTGCCGACTCTATCTATATCCATTGACGCTCCCTCCGGCTTTGCGCCCTCGCACGCACGGCGCCCTGTCCGGCTTCCTCCATGCCGCCCGCCAGAGGTTGCCTCGTCCGCTTCACTTTACCCTCATAACACTCTCTGCATCCGTGCGGCGGGCCTCCCAAAAAGTACAGTCTGCGCATCGTCACTGCGCGCGCTCTTTGCACGCCAACGTAGCCCCCGGGCGTCTGCTGTTGGCTTGTTTGCTTCAGCTGCTTTGTACAACCACCATTACGGACAGGGTGCTGGGTGCTAGTCTTGGTCGTAGAACTCCCCAACCAAAGGAGCTCGTACTGGAAAAGCACAATGGACATCAGCTCGCTGTTGTCGCCGCAAGACTCGCCGGCCGCCGAGACACCACCGCCGCATCCCTCTATCGCGTCGCCTTCGCTGCTTCAGTCTCCTAGCAATCGCGCCATACGACAGATGCCCTCGCGCACACCCTCAGGCCTCAGCC
Organism: Acrocalymma vagum; assembly: GCA_028476805.1. Lineage (NCBI taxonomy): Eukaryota > Fungi > Ascomycota > Dothideomycetes > Pleosporales > Acrocalymmaceae > Acrocalymma > Acrocalymma vagum. Next base: position 30,573 of record JAQGEP010000286.1, read on the forward strand.
AGCAGATAACATCGTCGCCGCAACCGCACGGTGCCTACCAACAGCTCCCCTCACCAGGCATCACCGCCCACCTCTCCAACGGCGCGCGACCCGGTCATCACAGTGCCTTGAGCACTCCGCCCATCGATCGCCAGTCTCTAGGCTCGCCGCATGATGCGCGCATGACCCCTCCACACCACCTGCACCGGCAGGCGTCGACCCCGGGTATGGACACACTGGCAGGTAGGTTCTACATTTCTATTTTATGGTCCGCTAGCACAACCTCAGTTCCAGCTTTGTAAGGGATTGGTAATAGTCGGCGTTGGCACTGCGAGACGTTCCTGAGGGGCTCCTTATCATGGACTGCCACGAGCGCATGGCAGCCGATAGCCGTTGTACTACCAAGCTTGCAATTTTGGTCATTCGAAAAGCGGTTCTAACTTATCTTATAGATCTGGCATCTATGCAGCATCAGCAGCAAGCGGTGCGCCAAAGTTCGGTGGGGCAGCGGCCGTCAATCAGGTACGTGTCTCGATTGATTTCTTTAAATTTTCTGCGGGCCACCTTTTTGGCCGCGGCGCGCTGACGTCGTTTCACTCTTGCCTCTACTAGCCGTCACGGGGCCGTAGCTGCCTAATTTGGAAACCCTAGCCCAAACAACACCACAAATCACCCTCAGTTTGTTGCATCGTGACTCTAACAACTTTTTCTCCTCTAGTTTGCAAAATATACCGCGCACTCTTTCGGGGGCCTCTGCAACCGACATATCCATGGCAGAACCCTCACCAAAACCACGCGTGTTCAACACAAACGCCCTTGACCAGCAACACATTGACTATCTGGTCCAACTAGACAAAGCCCTCGTCGAGAATCCTTTCGACTACTATAGCCATGTTTCGCTCGTTACCATCCTGCATCAAGGACTACAAAACCACATCGCCTCCATTGACTCAGACGCTCATTCCTACGAGCTATTGCCCATCTTGCGCGATGCCTACAGGACCATGGCGAACAAATATCCGCTCGGGGAACTCCTCTGGCATTACCGGGTCAATGATGAAAAGCAGCTCGCAAGAAACATTGAAGAGCGCATGGGAGTTTTGGAACTTTACAAGCAAGCAACCCAGGACGAACCGTACAGTGCGAAGCTTTGGGCTTCGTACTGCGAGTATGTTGGCACCCTGATTGGATGCTCATGGGACAGCGTCGCACTTGAGCAATGGTCAGAAGAAGAGAGGAGCATTGGTCGTGAATTGTTTCAACCACAACTGCTGCTCGAAACCCTACAACAGGGTGCCGACAAGGTCAAATACAGTCTCAACGACAGTAGCCTTGTATGGGATCGCTATCTCCAGGTACTAGAAGAGGATCTTGAGCGCGGTGGCTTCAGTCAGGAAAAAGCGGCGAGAGTCGCTGCAGTCTTCAACGAACGCCTTAGCCAGCCACATGCGACCTGGGCGAACACCCTCTCAAGATACGCTTCTTTCAACTCGCGGTATAACTCGGGCAACTACGAGGATGCTATGGAACAGGCTGTCCAGAAGAACACGCACATCAAACAGCAGTACGCCAATCGTGAAGAGTTTGAGTTCAAGCTCCTCCAAGCGATACAACAAAACGACCAAGACGCCGAGTACCATGCCATGACGCGTTACCTGAAATGGGAGAAGAAAACCATGGGCGTGTATAGCTTCCACCTGGTCAATGCCCTGTATGAACGGGCCACCCTGAGGTTTCCAGTCGACCCCGCAATCTGGGAGGATCATGTTGAGTTCCTCATTTGGCAGCAGGATCGTTCGGTCGATCTGCTGAACGTTCTGGAGCGCGCCACAAGGCACTGCCCTTGGTCAGGGTCGCTTTGGTCCCACCGGATTCTCACCCTCGAAGCTGAAAAGAGGACATTTGACGAAATCGAAGGTGTCAAACACACAGCCACTGGAACAGGATTGCTGGAGCACACTGACTTGGAAGAGTTAATCAAGGTCCAGATTGCATGGTGTGGCTATCTCCGCCGCAGAGCGTTCGATGACCCCAAGGCCACTGAAGATGACGCCGATATTGCTGAGGTTGGCATCCGGTCTGCTCTCGAGTTTGTTAGAGAGGTTGGCATGAAAAAGCATGGTCGCAACTGGCCGGGTGACCCAAAATATCGCCTAAACCGTATTCACATCAAGTTTTGGCTACAACGAGGCAATGTCGAGGAGGCACGACATATCTGGGACTCTCTTGTCACACAACAAGCGGACTCGTACGATTTTTGGTATCGGTACTACATATGGGAGATGGTTCTCTGGGCCAATCACGCCATGCGAGACAGTAGCAATACAGGGCAGCACCTGCAGACGCCAACGCGAGCCACAGCAGTTCTAGAACACGGCATGGAGCGCCTCAACACCTTGGACTATCCTGAACCACTCATCGAGATGTACGTCAACCACTGCGAGCAGCACGAGTCTGTTTTAAAGGTGCGCAGTGCAACCATTGAGCGACGTAGAGCTGAGCGAATTGTCGCCATCCGGAGGGAGAAGGAGCGCGCGGAGGCTGAGGCTGCAGCCGCTCAACAGGGTTCACTTCAGAACAATGACGTGGAGGTGTCAACTAAGAGAAAGAGGGAGGACTTGACGGAGGAGCACACAGCTGCGAAGAAAAGCAAACACGTCGAGGCATCCGAAGGATCGGCAGGCCCAGCACCCACGACCGGAAGCCAACCCAATGACACACCGTCTGAGACTACAACCACCACCCAGAAACGTGATCGCGAACATACCTCCATCATCGTCAAGAAACTGCCCAGTGACACAACACAAACACAAATACGTAAATTCTTCACTGATGCCGGCACCGTGCGAAATTTGGTGTTAAAGCCAGAAGAGGATAGCCTAACCGCTATCGTCGAGTTCGAGACTTCAGAAGAGGCGGACTACGCCATGAGCAAGGAAGCTAAAGGGTTTGAAGGTAACACCATTTCAATTGAGAGAGGCGAGAGTACCACACTCTACGTTACAAACTATCCTGCACACGCCGATGAGGAGTATGTGCGGAAGTTATTTAGTTCTCTCGGCGAGATCATTGCGATCCGTTTCCCTTCGCTGAAGTTCGACACCCACCGTCGCTTCTGCTATGTACAGTTCTCGAATGCCGATGAGGCCGTTGCTGCCACAAAGCTCGACGGCACGGAAGTTGACGGACTGAGGCTCGTTGCAAAGATTTCGAACCCCAAGGCAAAGAAGAAGCGTGACGGAGCGACCTCAGAGGGTCGTGAAGTATATGTATGGCACATTAACTTCAAGATCAAACGGCGCGACATTGAAGAGACTTTTGCCCGCTTCGGTCATATAGAACGGATAAACTTTCCAACCATCAAGAGCACAGGTAACAACAGAGGGTTTTGCTTCGTTGTCTACGATAATAAAGAGAGTGCGGATGCTGCTGTGGCGGAGATGAATGGTAAAGACTACTGGGGCCTAGATCTCCATGTCGAAATCGCCAGCGATAAAGGCGACACCAAACCCAAGTTTAGGTCTACCATCGAAAATACCGCAACACCCGAGCCTCGCGAAGGTACGCCTATCAGGGATAACGGATCGGATGCTGGTGTTGCACCTGCGCCGGTTGGCGAACGCTCGATTGCGTTTCTCAATTTACCGGATACAGTCAACGATGCCCGAATCAAACCGCTCGTTGAGCCGTATGGCTTCAAGAAGATCACGTTGGAGCCGCAGCATGGAGGTGCTACCATTGAGTTCACTACGGTGGAGGGTGCTGGCAAGGCCGAAATCGCCTTACAGGGACTCGATTTTGAAGGGCGAAAGCTCAAGGTCGGAAGAGTCCAAGACTTGCGCAAACAAAAAGGGGAATGGAAGGCGAGTAGCAGCTTCATTCAGCCTGCGCGTGTCAACCGTCCAGCCGCTAGAGGTGGCACTCGCGGACGCGGACGAGTCGGTCTCGGCCACCGGCCAGCCATACCTAGAATCACGGCTGCATCCACCAACGGCGAGGCAAAGAGCAATGCCGATTTTCGTTCAATGCTCCTAGGGAAGCAAAAAGACACCAAAAAGGATGATGATAAAGACACAATGAAAGAGTAGTAATGCGCAGAGACGAAAAGGCAATGGTGTATAGAGACAGCATTTTTCTCCGTTTCCTCTTTTCGAAGAGAACCTTCCCCCATAATTCCTACGCAGCGGGAAATTTTAAATTTTGGAGTTTGAGTTCAAAAGGAAGATACTAAAGTATCCGGTGGGCATCATCATCTGCATTATCACGGAGTTTCTTTGTGGGTGGGGGTTCAGTCTCCCCTTTTTCATTTCATTTTCTTCTCCTACCAAGAATTCTTACAGCTATGGATGGACAGATGGAGGATCATTTCGCGAAGGAAGAGGGACGGGGTCAGGCCAGGCGGATAAAAATTTCCGAAACTTGAAGGATTTTCTCTTTCTCTTATCCGGAGTGTGTAGGTAATGTAGTATAGTGGGTTACGGGAATATTTGGATGGATCTAGGTGGAGGTGGGTAATAGGAGTGAAATGAATGGAATGACGATTTGCTCTGTACTTGTTTTCCTCTGCGTGACATGGTTGGTGATTAGACTATCCACGCTTTATACTTATGCATGAATTATAGCACATGTCTAGGATTTCCAGTAGACACATATTGCAGATGTCAAGTGGGCTTGGGAGAACTTGTGTTACTCAGCGCCAAGCCATGACATCAAGATTTCCCTCGGCAGAGACTACTTCACTACACCTCCACTCTCCATCACCAATTGAGAACAACCTTACTTGGAGTCTTCATCCTTTTTCGCCATGGCTTCTTCAAGAATCGTCGCCCGCTCTTCACGGGTTTTGCTCCCCGTCTACCGCCCTGCTCGCGCCTTTTCTATCTCCGTGACCCGCCGCAATGAATTCGAAGCTCTGAACAAGCGCACAAACGACACATCGGAGGAGTACCGCCGCATCCAGAAGTCGAAGCCTCTGAATCCCCACATGACAAACACAAGCTCCACGATCAAGAACAAGATGCCGTCTGTCGGCTCGGACAAGGCTCCCCCAGAGCTGCTCACCACCACCGGCAAAGACTTCGCGCCCAAGGACGCTGTGCCAGGAAAGACAGAGCACATGACGGGCGGCACTCAAAGTAGCGGCTCCGCCGATGTAAGTGGCAGTTCCAACCAGGAGCTTGGTGTGGGAGAATTAGAGGGCGCAAAGTTCAGGGTCGAGCCACTGAGACGTACCGGCGAAGACCCCAACACAATGCGCGCGAGGTTACTATGTCCGTGCCTTACCCAGAACTGCACTTGCCCCATTGCCCCCTTTGTGCATGCTTTTCTTTCCGCCCCAAATTCTTCACTCACTCGCTCGATCCGATGTGTCTGGCTAACGTTGGGGATGCGCAATTTTTGAACATTACTAACCGTATGCTTCAATAGACCAAAGCCGCAAAAGGGGAACACTAGAAAGTGACCTGCTCCTCTCCACCTTCGCCGACACAAACTTAGCCACCATGTCGCCTCAACTCCTCCAACAATATGACCTTTTCCTCGACGAAAACGACTGGGACATCTACTACTGGGCAACGCAAGAGGAGGACCTCGAAGTCTCCCAGCAGCAGGCCAAGGACGAGTGGAAGAGGAGCCCTGGAACCGGCGAGTGGGCGCAGACAGTCGGCACGTACAAGGCTGCGTACCGCCCTGTACCCGCGCGCTGGAAAGATTCCGAGATTTTAGCGCTTTTGAGGCGCCATGTTAAGAATAGGAGTGCTGGTGGGGAGGAAGTAGCGGCGAATGTGGATGCTAGGGGCAAGACTGGGGGAACGGGCGGATTGGGGTTTATGCCGCCGTTGAAGAATCTTGATTCATAGTGGGCTTGGAGACACGGGGATATTTATGACAAGCGTACGAGTTGGAGTAGCTGTACATGTAGGTTATTGTAACTCTATATCTCTCCCTCAGCACGAACCCTCAGGCACAAATGCAATTCCGTGACTTGATTCATGTCTTTATTTGCGCTGTCCTCTAAATCGTGATTTTTCTCTCTCAAAAAAAGAAAGAGAAAATCTTGCAATGCACCCATTTTTTAAGGTTTTATTTTCTCTTTTTTTTCATGTATATTGTTTCCCGCAAGCCGACACTAAACTTCTCCGAAATCGATAAACTGAACAACCGCCTATTCAATTCAAACAGCCCACCCCCTTATTCTTCCATTCCAGTCTAGTCTAGCACGCTGAAATCGTTTCGAAACCGACGTTCGAAATTTTCGAGCCAAAAAAATACCAAATACCATTGTAAATGTAAAGTACAGCCATTGTTTAATCAATAGTTAAGATACAAGTGTTACATGAAACGTAATATCCTATTAAAATGCACCTTCTAAACATCAATATCAACATCAACCTCATCTACATACACGGTTTCAAAGCACAGCACACAAATACTACTACCACTCAGAGCTATCATCTATCTGACCGTGCCACCACCGTCGCCATCACCACGCATCTCCACCCCTCTCCCATCAATATCCCTGAAACTAAATCATGCCTCTTGCACCCAACTCCGCAAAATGATGAAAGACAGGGAACTTCCTAGGTCGAGAATTACGAGGAAAACGCAGATGATACGAGCGATTGTTAAAGGGGAAGTTATGTAAGAGATCAAAGATGTGAAGTATAAAACGGGGAAAATAAAAAAAATAGAACGAATGAATCGAAACGCAAATCAGGATTAAAGAGTTTCGAGTAAAAATATCAAGTTCTGTAAAAAATGCGGATGTGCTTCATAAACATAGGGAAAATTTGGGATTATCGGACACGTCATTCGGAAAAGAAAATTAAGATTATAGAGTCCTAAATGTTTACAAAATTCCTATTTGCGTTGCTTTTCGGTTATGACTATCCTCACACGAGAAGAATGTTCCTTCCCAGATACCTTAGACATCGACACGCTCGACAATCAAGTCTTCGAAAGAGCTCCGACTCCAACTACAACACGACTATCCATTACCAACGCCCGCTTGTATACTCTGCAACATCTTCAAATACAGACACTTTCCGGCGTGTTTTGCTTTGGGGAGTGATATTGATTATACAGTCTCACAAAATCAAGAACCACAACAATCAGCAACAAAATAAAATAATTATCTCGAAACAGAAGCTCTAGGTTACAAATGTACTGCCCCGATACAAACTAACTGTACCAGCAAAGCATTTTCAATCTCCCTAAAGCATGTTTTCTCGAGTACCAAGACCCCAAACAAACTTCACTACTCTCTGCTGTCTCTCCGTTCTCATTTCTCCGGATACGAATTTCTTTTTGACAATGACAAGCACATATGACCATAGGATGTTGAAAACAGAGCTTCCCGTCCGCTCAACCACTTCGACTGCATACTATAGGTATGAGCAGGGTTCCTGATTGGCTGTGTCGAAAACCGTCCTCCGTATGCTGGTGTAGAAAGACTAAGCCTAATCAGGCAACGTAAACCTCAGGAGCGTGACTCCTGATTTACAGTTCATGCTGCTTTATTACTAGGTGGTAGACATAGCTGTACTTTCTGCTTTTGGTTAGTTCGACTCGCACACTGTATGATTAAGCCAAGCGTTTAGAGGCCTTTGAAACCACTAAGGTAAGAGGAATATGCAGGGTGAGCCAATTAGAGCCTAGGGAGAAGCGTCTGCTGCGCCGCACGAATGTTGTCAATACTTAAGGGTACGACTTATTCTTCGTCTTTCCCTTCCGTTATCGCTCAAAACAGAATGGAATCTCTCACGAAAGAAGAAGCCAGAAAAATAGTAGACGGTATCAGAAAGGACAATGGCGGAATCTCGGCTGCAGAGCGAGAGCAGCTCTTGGAGTTGATGCCCCAGGCAGTAGATATGATAGACACTTTGCGAAGGAAATTAGGTGCCGCAACTAAAAGGTACTTTCCACTCTTCATTCGTCATTGCGGCAACAAATTGAACGCTTACATTCGGTTTTAGCGTTGCGTTGAGCTTGTACTCCAAAGAGACGAGATTCATTTACGAGCTTATTCAAAATGCCGACGACAATAGTTATTCCATAGCAGACGAAAGAGACGAACCCCGCTTCATCAGCTTCTTCCTTCATCCTACTCGCCTCATTGTTGACTCGAACGAGAATGGATTTCGGATCGAGGACATCAAGGCGATCTGCAGCACCGCGGAGAGCAGCAAAAAGGCCGAAGGGTACATCGGCGAGAAGGGAATAGGATTCAAATCTGTATTCAAGGTTGCATCAAGAGCTCATATTCAATCTGGACCATTTTCTTTTTTCTTTCAATACGACAAGGAAAAAGATGAGAACGGTCTGGGCATGGTCACTCCATTCAATGACGAATACAAGGACCTCCCAGAAAGCGTGCGAACTCGAATTACGCTCTCTCTTCTTCAAAAAGTCGATTTCGAACTTCAGCGACGAGAATTTAATGCAGTTCCAAGTGCATTACTGCTGTTCCTCAACAAACTCGAGACATTCAAAGTAACTATTACGGATACCTCAGGCTCGACAGTGGCCACTCAGTATAAATGGTCATCAGGAAATGGCAAAGAGACAATCACAAAAACAAACACAATGGGTCATGTCACAGCTGAGGAGAAGCACGTTTTCTATACTAAACGCCAAACCATCTTCAAAATGCCGGCAGATAAGGCCCGTCAACATTCTAACCAAGTTACTGTGATACTCGGTTTTCCAGTCGATAATGAGGAGAACCCGATAATAGAACATCAATACGTCTATGCCTTCTTACCTTTGAGGAGCTTTGGATTTACAGTAAGTAGTAGGCCATCTACTCAAAAGTCATCCGCATCTAGAATAACATATTTTAGTTTTTGATACAAGCCGACTTTATTACCCAAGCTAGCCGCGAGGACGTTTTTCACTCCCCATGGAACTCCCGGATCCTTGAGGGTATCGCAGATGCCTTCCTCCAGGCAGTTCGCGATTTCTGTATTCATCAGAAGCTACGATACCGCTGGTTGCAATATCTTCCAAACGAATCCATAGCAGACGATTTTTGGAAGAAATTGAGAGGCTTGGTTCATAATCGGCTGAAAGAATCTCAGATTTTACTGCCTCGAACGACGACAAAGCTGAAAAAACCACATCAACTTCGATTTGTACCGGCCCAGTACACAGACGAGAACGGGGCCCCTCTATTTGCCGACACGGCTGGAGAGCTGTATATCTCACCAGAATATGGCATCGATTCGTTCAAAGATCTGAGATGGCTAGGTGTCACTGATTTGACACCCGGCGAGTTTCTCGATTTCATCGAACAAGATCTCAAACAGACAAGTTCCCGACTGAAGTCCGAGGCACCAAAGGGTGACTGGAGCTCAAAGGTTGCGAGCTGTGTGCTTAGGATATTCGATACAAATTTGGATTTGAAACGACGAATCCAAAGAATTCCATTGATCCCAATTCGATTTACCCCAGCGGTCCTAGGTAGATATTGGATCATGGAAAATTGGTCAAAAGAATGCTACGATAGCGTATTCATGAACAGCTTTCTTGAAAACCTATCTCCTGAGGAAATTCGATGGCGGCAACTTTTACATCGAGAAGGAAAGCAGATTGTGGACTGGTTGGATGCTTTAAGTACCGAAATATACTTCCCAACCGTCGGGAAGGCCACAATTCCAATTGACCTCCCGATATCCTGTGTCGACGGCTCGTGGATGGAGAGCAAGGCATGGTGCGAGCTTTTCAAAAGACTTGGGGTAAAGCACTGTGATCCGCAAGAAGTTGTGGACCAAATTTCTAAAAGATACGATAAGGACATTTTTAAGTCAGTTGCATTTCAAGAGTCCCTAAGCCATCTAGCATTTTGCTACTGGCACAGCCCGAACAGCTTGCCCAAAAACCTAGGCATAATCGATCACCAGCACACAGTTTTTGACCCCACAGATGAATACGAAGGATGGATCTACACTTCACAGAGCACAGACGAGTATAGCCCTTGCCGGTTATTATCTGAAGGCGGAGATCATGAATCTTATGAGCTCGAGTTCAAGATCATCAACGAGAGCTACTATCTACATGTTCCCATTGAGATAAAATATGGCAAAAAGAAATGGGATGAATGGCTGAATGAGTTCCTTGGTATCAAGACCTCTCTGCAGCTTTTTTACCGCTCCTGTGACAATTTTGTGTCCAACGAGATGTATTTTATCGGCAACGAGCAACCAGAAATGCTCCTGGGCTTGCTTCGGAAGAACTGGATAGAATTTGATCCACTTCTGGCCGATGAGACTGATAAGTCTGCGCAGGAAGCTATTGGCATGCTGCGAACGACAGCGGTACCCTGCCGTGGTGGTATCAAGAAGCAACTGTGCAAAGCGTATTTACCTCTTGATGCCATACGCGACAGTAGGGAAAAGTTCAAAGTCCCAAATCTGCCCGTATTAGAACTACCAACATCCTTTACAGGTCCTTTCATCGAGGTTTGGGGATTTTTGGGTAAATTTGGAGTTGGCACGAACGATGACTTGGGATTCTTTATTGATGTGCTCCTTCACTTCACACAAAACGACATTGCGAGCAACTCGGCCATTGATTTGGCTCTCCTCAAGGAGCTGTATGAGACTCTAGGCATCAAATGTTCCGCTATCGAGCAACAGACTAAACTCAGGTAAACTATTCCTCATCATCGGAATTATAAAAGCTTATGTTGGCATAGAGAAATATTTGAAACACATGCTGTCATATGGACTCCCTCTATCGAAGGCCCTACTGGAAAATGGGTTACGAGCAAAGACTGCCTCTGGTCCAGTCCGCCATGGATGACTGTCAAGACACGGCTGTCTGATGTCTACAAAGAATTGGAGGGATTTTTTCATTATACCTTGAAGATACGAAACGCAAATCTCACGGATTCACTAGAAGAGCTTACTCTTCTTGCTGCCAAGGCGATTTCTGAGAATGAAGTACCTAAGATCAAGGAAATATATCATGATATCTGGAATCGCACGCGGCAGGACCTCGACTCAGTCCCAATTACCATAGATACTGTCATGGAATCATTTGAGAAAGACAACCTTATTTACTCCACAACCAATTCCTCGTGGCATTCTACATCGTCCTGCATCTGGGCAGAAGATCGCATCCGGATCCCTGAAAAACTGTCAATCGCCTCTGAATATATTGACCTGGAAGAGTTTTTCGTACAGATTGTCAAAGTTCCTAAGCCAGATATTCGCATGCATGTTGAAGCGCTCAAAAACTATTCAAAGAAGCATCTTGGTGGGCCACTCAGTGAATCAAAGCACGTGGAGGAAGTCAAGACCATGATGCAAAACATCACAGCATTGAGTCCAACATCAGAGGATGTCAGGGGACTCCGAAAAGTTCGATGTTTCCCAGTTGAATCAGCGGGTGGTCTAGTATCGTGGAAAGATAGCATTAGTGACTTTGCTATCGTAGACAGAGTCGAGTACCAGCAAGTTTTTCGCGGCAAGATCTCCATTCTCGCTTTCACAATGGGCGAGATCCACTCAGTTGGGCCTTTTTTACATGTGCTTGGATTATCAAATCGATATATGTCCAATTGTATCGAAGAAGCATCAAATGTGGCTGGAGGTACGCCAGATGAGGATTTGACATTGAGAATGAGAAAAAGAGCGTCAGCATTCTACAGGTGAGCATAGATTTTTCCCCTGTATCTAATTTGATTCTGATCTAGTCTAGGTGTGCCGCACATTTCTATAGCGACAAGATTACTGCAAATCACGAGCTTTACAATATTCTTCAAGAAGCCATCGTCTATACAAGCGATGGTATCTCGAAATCGATGGCCATCACTCAAAATGGCGAAAGGTACTCAGTCGAACACAGTAAGGCAAATTTCCACATGGAAGAAAAGCCCGATACGCTTTCCTTCTATGTACCTCGGAATGAGCAGCAACGAGAAGTGTGCTATCTACGTCAGCTCCCCGCCAGGTTTTCAAGGTATCTCGGTCTGTCGGACCCCAAAGCTGAGGCTATTGTAAAAGAGATAGTGAACAGCAGCAATCTCTTTGTGGTCGATGAAGTCCTGAATGATGCTGGAATCGTCGAAATACACGGTCTCAGTCAAAATGAAAAGAATCAAGAGGTCAGCTCGGGATTAGGACTCCGCTTTGAAGAGGCCGTGAACCAAAGTCAATCTACTCGGGGACTTCAATCACCCACATCACCAACGCTAGTACCGGAAGAGGATTCTGATGACGAAGTAACGGCCACTGTTCGACTACAAGCTGCAAGAGGTTCCCCTCGGCCGCCAGCTAACTATTACGAAGCTTTCTCTGGCGGGAGTAGCGACCCTGGTAGAAGAGGCTACCTTGGTGGAGCTAGTACTACTGACGAGTTCTCTGGTTCATCTAGCCAGATCGCAGCTAGTCGAACAATAGACCAGCCGTATATCGATTTGCTGGATTATGTTCTGAAGTTCCAAAAAGACTGCATGTTCCCTGCTTCCGGAATGTCAACATTACGGTACCTCCCACCTAACCCACCGCCTGGCTTCAATATCACCCGCTCCGTGAGCGCTCCAACCCGATTCCAGACTAATTGTAAGATTGGCGCTGCTGGAGAACTATTTGTAAGAGCTGAATGGTGAATATATTGCGGAATACGTATACTGACGACATGCAGGTTTTCAAATTGCTTTCAAGTATTTCCTTACCAGAGTTTGGTTTCTCCAACTGGAGAAGCAATATTCGCAACTACGTCTCAGTCCATCCGAATTTTTCAAGTTTGGCTGCGTGGGGTGAAAGCGAGACTTCGGATATCGTCTATGACGACGTTGCTGGAGTTCTCACTAAAATATTGATCTACAAAGGCTATTTAGACCCCGAGGCCTGGGGAAACCGCCGCCCTGAATACTTCCTCGAGGTCAAGACGACGAAAGGGTGGTGCAATGAGCCCTTCTACATCAGTGCAAACCAGTTCAATCTGGTAAGTAAGGCCGAGATTGCGATATAGTCATTTTCTAACCACTATACTCGGCGCAGATGCAGCAGTACAGTTTGGCAAAAGGGTCGAAAGACCATGTGTATATGATTTTGAGACTTTTTCGGCTTGGCGCAATGGATATGGGTTTGAAAATATATATAGACCCGGAGAGCCTTAGGAGAGACGGGGCCTTGGTTTTCACACCGGAGAGCTATAAGGTTGAAGTTCGGTCTGAGTAGGACTGGAGCAACTTGATTGTAGAAAATGTTTGTAGAAAATGTTTGTAGAAAATGTTTGTAGAAAGGTTTGTTTCTGGCTCTTTTTTTTTTTTTTCAGAGGGTGAAGAGTGGATGAGAATGGGCTGTGGTGTTTTTTTTTTCAAGAAAGGGAGGCGAAATGGGTTGGTAAATCTGGTTGGGGGAAGTTGCTGATTACAATGTTTCACGATGGGAACGAGTCGATCGTCTTTGTTCTTGTCCATACTCGAAGAATTCCGCAATTTGATTGTATCGTTTCAAAAGGAGAGAAAAATCGCATGACGTAATTGGTCTAAGGAGGGGTAGAATAGAAAGGCTAAGAGAGAAGTTCAAGTAGTTCAAAGAAGTGAATGCTACCAACAGAATGCACCCATGAAGTTCGTAAAAGCCCCAGAAGAAGAGAAATTATTGCAGTCGTCAATCATCGCTCAATGAATGAAGGAGACATAGTAAATGCCAACAACACCCCAGCTGCGCATGCATTACACAAAGCACAGCTTCATACACATGCTCTCATCAACAATGTGAGCGCCTGACCTAGCACTGAAGCACGCCACGCCACTGACCCGAGCATCGCCCTCCCTCCTGAGACCGCATCGAGAGTTTTCTCTTGCGACGGCAATTCGGACAGACGTTTCTAGCAGCATAGCCACGACTCGACGCCTTAGCTGTGGCTTTCGGGCTGGCGCAAGGCTGTCCCCTTGTTTCTGCCGCAGTGCACCAGTTCAGACTATCCGATGGGATGTCCGGGGCGTGGTGCTTGCATTTCCATTTGTACCAGATTTGCTTTTCGATCCAGCACATAAGTAGTTGTAGCTTAGCAATGTTTCTTTTTTGGGTTGGTGGGTTAGGAAGTTGTAACAATTTTTGGAATGAGTCTGAGGAGTACTTTGCGGTAAAGACAGTGGTTTACTCGATCGGACGAGCGACGCGATCTTTGGCTTCTAATGAGTGAAAGGCTGCGAAGTAAAAGAACGCGATCTCAAAAGACATTTCTAAAAGCTCTCACCCGCTAAATAAACCTCTTTGCGCAACAAGGCTACAGTGTTGGCGGGAAATGAGGGTTTCGTATTGTGGCATTTCACTTCGAACCACATGACGCAAAATCAGAGCTCGTGGCCAGTGAGAGTTTTAGTGTAGAAAACCAAGTTGGGCGGCCTCTAGATTCGATTGGGTGTTTGTAATGCGGGTTTTGCGTTAGTTGCAGCGGTGTAATTTCGTTTGCGAGATCTTCTGCGCCAAGGCAGGTGGCTGTGCTGTTGCCTGGTTAGGTGGCTGGAGAGGGATTTCGTAGACGTAGATCTGAATCTGCTGTGATGAGATAAGATTGTGAGGGCTCTGAGTGACGTATGGTCGGTCTACTTGGCTGAAGTATTCAATACTGTTGGCATGCTGGTCTGGTCTATGAATATCAGTACGATTTTTCCTTTTTCGTTAAAACATTAACACTTCCGAATGCGGCGAAAAGATAGCCCTAGGGATATGAACCCCGCATTACATCCAAAACAATGAAAGCTGGTCGCTGAGAAGTTCATCGTACAATGTGAGGTGGAGGTAGTTTCACGGATCCAGGTCAATTAAGTTCGTGAGACTTACACCGTAAGGTCATCATGAACAAACCTAGAGAACCGAAAGAATCAATTCCACGAAAACAAATATTTATATCCTAAGAACAAGTTACCGGCATAGATATTATGTGGTTTACTTGTTCCAGGATGGAGTGTGGGGTGTCATACGATGGATTAAGAATCCCAACTTTTCGGCCCAGCATCCCGACACACTCGTCGTCTTTGTTCATTTCAATTTACTTCGACAATTTCCAGCTTCTGCTGAGGAGTGACATAAATTATGTTTGGTATAGCCTATTTCCTATTCTCAATAACAAGTGGCGATGGCATTTGGTAGGAAATATGAGGCCGATGAGAGGGATACGGGTAGATTACCTTTCTGGGTAGAACACCCTCAACAAAGGTCAAGGATGGACATGTGTCAGTACAATGTAATAAGGACCTATCGGTCTTGTAATAATATAACCGGCTTCGCTTCTTTTTTGTACCGAGAGTTATGAGATTCGCTGCCATCGGTGTGGTTCTACCTACGCTCCTGCGCATATTTCAAGAAAGCCCCTCAAGATGTAGTTGTCTCTGAGAGGAGCAACGAGGTCTACAAAACAGTACAGCACCCAGTTCTTCCTGCACCCCACAATTTCTAAAATCCACAGTACACCACGTGGTACGACATGCACATCTTACCGGGTTGCGTATAGCCTTGCCGGACTAATATGTCATCTACAATATTTGTTCCGTGCAGTGCCGTTTCATGCCTGCGCCCTGGCCAATCATCCCAGAGTTCTATATTACATTTTCCGGGGCAACTACGTGAAACGTCCGAAATGATTACAGCATCACTATAGCGAGTGCTACGATCAAATTTCAGTGTGGAGCTATATAACTAGGGCTGGTGTCGGCGTTATGTTGCCATGGATTGAGAAGTGTGAGTTCTCTACATTGATACTAGGTCCTATTCTGACATCATGCGTCTTTTATCACTACTCCCAGCTGTGTTCCCTCTGTCTGCACTAGCCGCCTTGCCATACAAAGGCGTAGACTGGTCTTCCCTTCTAATCGAAGAGCGTGCCGGCCGCACATACAAGAATGCAGCTGGCCAAACCCAACCATTAGAGCAAATCCTCAAAGCCTCAGGCGTAAACAGTGTCCGCCAACGTATCTGGGTAAACCCCTCGGACGGAAACTACAATCTCGCATACAACATCCAGCTCGGCAAACGCGCAAAAGCCGCTGGTCTGCCCATCTACTTGGACTTTCACTACAGCGACACCTGGGCGGATCCTGCGCATCAGGATACGCCAGCCGCATGGCGGAATCTAGGGCGTGATGCGCTCGTCAAGCAGATATACGACTACACAAAGAGCGTCATGGATGAATTCCAGAAGAACAGCGTGCCGCTACAAATCGTCAGCATCGGCAATGAAATTACACCAGGCTTCCTCTTTCCAACGGGCCAACTCTCGCGCACCGATGGCCCCAAGAACGTTGCCGCCCTCCTGAAATCCGCCTCAAAGGCCATTAAAGAATCGAGCATATCTCCCAAGCCAAAGATCATGATTCATCTCGACAACGGCTGGAAATGGGACACGCAGCAGTGGTGGTACGACACGGTTCTTGGCTCCGGCGGTGGTCTCTCGGCGTCCGACTACGACATCCAAGGCATTTCTTACTACCCGTTTTACAACTCTGCCGCAACGCTCTCCGCACTGTCGTCCTCTATGTCTAATATGGCGCGCAAGTACGGTAAAGAAGTCATGGTCGTTGAAACGAATTGGCCGAGTTATTGTCCGAATCCGCAGTACGCCTTTCCTTCTGATACTAAGTCGATTCCGATTAGTGTGGACGGCCAGATTCAATGGATGAAGGAGGTTGCGAAGAGGGTTGAGGGAGCGAATGGTAAGGGGACGGGGCTGTATTATTGGGAACCGGCCTGGATAGATAACGCTGGGCTTGGTAGTAGCTGTGGGTGGAATCTTCTGTTTGGGGATGATGGCAAGGTTATGAATAGTTTGGCTGTTTTTGGAAGCATTTAAATGATGGTGTATTAAAGGAGTGATGAGGACTTGTATATATGTAGTAAGGGAATGAATTTTACATACCTGTTGCGTTTAGATGCTGAGTCGTGGTCTAAACTGATGCCTGTCTCAAGTGCCAATAGGTGAAACACAACACGATAATATAAATGTGTACTTGGAGATATTATCGTGCTTACATGGACCACCACCTTTTTAAAGTAATCCAACAAAATTTACTTCCACCGACAAAGTATCGGCTACCCTGTCCACACTGCTGGCCCTGGTGGGGTGTACTGAAGTAGACCCTTGGGAGGCGTGACAGCCATTGATCTGGGTATCAAGATGCCTGCAAGCTATGTCAGCACGAATAAAATATGCTATAATTTAAGGGAATTGAAGTTACCGGCATCGGTTTCCTCATAAGCTCCAGGAAACTTCACAAACTGGGTCGGAACTCCTAGATCATGATATAAGCACCATGTCATACTGCCAAGAATCAGAGCACATGTGGAGATCAAGCAAACTCACCTCCGCCAGATCCAATAATGTCAACGTGAGCACAGTTAACATACCACTGTGCGTAACCTTTTGTCTGTAGTGGCCAGAGCTGCTCGATTCTAAGCAGGTACTTTCCTGGAGGCGTGCTTTTCGGAATTGTGAAATTGACCTGATCGTCAGTTCATATCCTGTCGTAGGAAGATTCATACTTACATCGGTCTGGTACTGGATACTCCAATTAGTATCGTTGGAAGGACCCAAGTACGCAATTTTGAACCAATCTCCATTGCCCTGATAGTTCTCGATATCATTATTCGGTGCCTTGGATAGGTAGATCTGTGCCGGACCCTCGTGTCCAATCCACCCGTTCATCTCATCCACTCGGAACCCAACCTGGGAGCCAGCGAGAACTGTCGCAGTCTTTGTGCTGTGTGCAAAGTTCTCGGCGGACCGTCCACAGGTTATGTTTGTGGTGAACATATCGGGGTTGGTGATCTGGGGATCCCACTTTTGAGCCCATCCATCCTCGCTATACGGGGCAACAACATCGCTTAAATATGTCAGTATCAAAAATATAGACGGAGGTAAGAATATAGAATCCAACCAACCGGATGTAGACAAAACTTCCACTTTCAGTGCCGTTGACAAGGAGCCGGGAAAACATGTCTAAGTTATTATCAGTTCTAGTAGCTTTCATAGCTAGCTCATAACTCACAATGGCTGTAAGAACCTTGACATAGAAATACCAAAGCGGCAAAAGCAATTGATTTCTTCATCGTAATGTGCAATTTTGTATCAATTCACTGCTCAGGGTAGACTAAGTCGCGAGGATTCATCACCATCTTTTATAAGCCTCTGTTCCCTTCGCTTAGGCTACATCAAACAATATCAATATTTCAGTGTTAATTTGAGATACTGTCTGTACTAAAAGAGAAATCGACTTTAATTGAGGATTATGGTGACGGGTCCCCAAAGAGGAAGGTGTCAAAGTGCATACACACCTCCCTCAGGAAACTGTGAGTATTCATGTCAATCTTTGAACTTACAGAATCGCAACGCACTGCAATTAATATCTTGTCAATCAACGAGTGATTAAATGGGGACCTAGTACCGTATTACATCAGCGAACGCCCGGCCCCACCGAACGCCCACATTTCAAAATTACCCCCCTTCACGCCACCATTATTATCTCCACCAATAT
>JAQGEP010000287.1:0-48982 GCA_028476805.1 Acrocalymma vagum
CATGTTTTACTTGTACATCCCGGACTATTGGTCGCTGAATCTTCAGCCTTGCGCTATCTACCACCCACCCAGCGTAGTTAAGCCACTGATCAGGCTCCAGACATACCATCTAGATCGCGACAAGCGCCTCGTTCAAGACATACTCCACGGCAAGGCTAGCTTGCTCGAATACGACGCCATCTGCACCTTCATATTCCCAGATTACCTTGCTTTGGCTAAATTCTTGTACGATAAGGAAGGCGCTGCTCTAAATAGTGATCATGAAAACTTCATGGACGACAGCCAAATGAAGATGATGGTTGGTGACGAGTACATGCTGATCGACAACGGAGTCAAAGTGGGATAGTTGTTTTATGCCTGATGAATATAACTGGAAGATTGGCAGCCTTCCACGGGGGGTATCTTGTTGCTCCGCATATCTTAACTTTATTTGGCAAACCCTTGACTGAATGAGGGCGCCCGATGCACCCTCTGATATTTACCTTCGACCTCTTCCACGACCTCGTCCAGCAGAGCCGCGAGGCGTAGATGCTTTGGGGCAATTATCTTTCATGTGACCCTTTTGTCCACATTTGAAGCATTCGACTTTGCTCAGGTCACGCCCTCCTCCGCTAAGTCCTGTCCTGCGCGCGCCGGATAAGGACTCAAGTCCACCAAGATCCATATCTTCATCTAACGGTTTAGCGGGGCGCCTCTGTGTATCACTGTTGGCTTTCTTCTGTGCTTTCCTAGCCTCGCGCTCCTGTGCGGCGACTTCTCGTTTGGTTTCTCGAATAAGTTCTGCGGTAGGGTCATCCGAATCAAACTCCTCCGACGATGAAGCAGAATCATTAGTTGATTCATCACTACCTTGAGTGGCCGGCTTCTACAGCAAAGTTAGCTCTCCATACTTCCCTAAGCTTTCTCGTTTATTAGTCCGCAGCTACACACCTCAGCCTTCTTCGGCACCCCACCCCCAAATTGCAGCCTTGTAGACCTCCCCTCCTCCTCTTCCTCATCTGACTCGTCGTCTGCATCAATTTCTGCAAACCCCGCTGTTCTAACCCGCATTCCCTGCGCTTGGGGTGGCGCTTGAAAGCTCAGCACCCACTTAGTCTCGCCTGACTGCTGTGCCGCCCTTTCGAGGGCCTCCTCTCTCTTTCTCTCCTCTGCTGCAAGCGCTGTTTGCAGCACTTCTGCGTCTGAAGGCGTTCCTGGGGTAGCCGGCGCGGGCGCCCCGTTGGAGAGGCGGACTCTTTTTGAGGGCGGCCCATTCGGAGTCGACGGTGATGAAGCCGCAGACTTCGTAACAGAGCGCTGCATAAACTAAAACGTGTGTCAACGTACGGTTTTTGCACTGGAGACAAGCAGCGACGTACCTTCATTGTCGCGAGCCGACTCGACATCGTCTTGGGCGTAGTCGAAGCCATAATGATTATTTATTTAAGTTTTGTCCCTGGAAGTTTAGTAAAGCGAGCGTGGGACCAGTACCAATTCTCTAGTACTGCCGTTACCTTTCCCAGTCGTAAGTGAAGTCTGGGAACGGGAACGGGAACGGGCAACAGCAACGATCTTGAAATTCAACGCACGGGCCACTAAACGCGATATCGATAATCCGGTAGGGCTGAACGTTTACACCAGTGACGCAACTCTCACACCTGCTTGCTGCTGTGAATACAGGGGGACATGCAAAAGTCATAAAAATCTCATTGATGCTAATAATCAAAACTTGAATCGGCTTCTATCACCTCTCACACTGTGTATCATCCTGGGAATCTCAAGTCAACCTCCTATACATTCTCACCACATCGACAATGGCTATAAAACTAGAACGATGGTAAATCTAGCATCCAGCTCCATTGAACGCCGTAGAAGGAATGCCAAGCTCTATTACTGACCCACCACCTTCTTCAATGTAATTACTGCACCTGGTTTACGATCTCTTGCGCCTTGCTCAAGCTCTCAACCATCTGCTGGCAGTCCTTTCGCCTCCTGATAGTGTATTCAGACTCCTTTAGCAACTCGTCGAGTTCATCTGTCTTGTACATGTTGGCTAGAAGTTCTCCTTGCATGTTCTCCTTCGTCCAGGAAACGAGGTTAAGCATAATGGCTTTGGGAACCATGTCGATCATTGTTCGGCGGACAATATTGAAGTAAGAGGTGATCAAAAGCTCTGTGAACAGAATTAGCATTGCACGATAAACAGGAAAAAAAAATAACATACTGATAACCTCAACTTCTTGCGACTCCTTCTCCGAGAGAGTGCCGGAGGCTTTGAGGGTTGGTGGCGGAGGCTCCATTGCCGCCATCTTCTTCTTGTTCTTGCTTGCAAAGAACGAGCCGAAGAAACCGCCGCCTTCGTTAGGCTCCAGCGAGGGTGATATTGACCTTGGGGGAACTGCAGGTGGTAGCGGCTTGCCTGTCTTCGGGTCGACCTGCGTGGGCTTGGAAGAGTTGTGTCGTTCGTGAACAATGGCCATAGCTCGAGATCCATTAATGAAGTCTGGATGTCCGGTGTTGATATAGCATGCTTCCATGGCGACAAGATCTCTGACGAGCTTGTTCGTGGGATCCATGGCCTTCTTGAAAAATTGCACGACTACTGCATGTAGCTTCTCCTTGAGTCCAGGATACCGCCTGAATGTGGGTTTGTTTAGGAGCTGCCCAAGAATACGGATCAACTCGTCATATACCAAGCTCACACATTTGATGCTAGGATCTTCGAGTCGCTTGATCTGTTGCTTCACCACGAGTTCGAAAGCAGTGGTTCCGACGAAAAGAGCGGGCGATGAACCAGAAGAATTGTACAAAACAGTCCGAATATCGACGTCCTTGACCTGGTCAAAGGGATCAACTGCCTTGACACCATTGGCGTAAAGCTCATGGTAAACAAAGGAAATACGGGCACCTCCAGAAAGCTCGGTTGCGGAGAGTTCTTGGTTATTTCCTTCAAGTACACCCCGGTACTCGTTGCTGAATTCAGTAATCATATTGAGGACAATATTAGAGCTGTTGCCAAGGATAGAATCCCCAAGCTGCGCCAACTCTGCTGAGTACTTCTGAAGAGAGGATGCAATACGGGCTTTGATATCGGGGAGGGTTTGTTTGATATGCATCATAAGAATCTGAGATGGTTAGCCAATTTTGTCCGCTTAATGGCGATTTTGTCTGGAAGATAAGGAAACTCACCAAGTTCAGTTTACGAGCAAGGTACGGTGTACCACAGTAAGCGGCCTTGTTCCTGTATGCCTTGTGATTCTCGAAGAATTGTCTCTCGTGCTCCAGCGCGTATGAAATAGCCTTCTTGTTCTCAATATCCCTTTGTCCTCGGTTGACAACTGGTACGTAGCCCAATCGCAAAGGAATAATTCGACCAGCAAGGATATCCACGACATCCGTTCCGTCATCCATCAAGTCAACCTTGGTCAACACACCAATAGTCCGCTGACCTTCAGGGTCGACCTCTCTTGCCAATTTCAAACCATCCGAGTTGGCCAAATCGGTGTTCGCGGCAGTGACAGCTAAAATGATGGCGTTTGGCTTGCTAATCTGTTTGAGAACCATCTCTCGGATTTGGCGCTCAATATCTCTCGGCTGGTCTCCAACAGGGACCTTGGTGAGACCAGGCAAATCGACGAGGGTAAGGGTAAGGACGTTGGGCGAATAGATGCGCAAGTTGATCGGTGCAGGCGAGATACCAGCATTACGACCCGTCTTGGACTCAGTTTCCCGCACAATTTCATCCCTTATCTTGTTGAAATCGTGGAATTTTTGACCAGGAATATGCAGGAACTCGCCCCACTCGTCTGAGTTGTTTTCCCCGTCGGTGGTCTTTGCCTCCTCCTTGACGCCATTGGTCTGCGGCTGCGAGGAAGCGCGGTTGATGAGCTGGAGAATGAGCGGTCGACGGGTAACGATACCGGTGCCTCGAGGCAAACTGTGAGTTCCCATCATCAGTACACCGCCTCCAGTTTCAGGGTGAGATGCTGCCACATCAGCTCCAGCACAACTTACAAGTCTCGCCCCACTATGTTCTCCAAGACAGAACTCTTTCCACTTGATTGCGACCCTACGACGGCGATTTGAGGGAGATCTATGGGGTTTTGGACCTGTCCCAGGCATCAGTATAAACTGGTTCAACCCAACTTAGGGGCACAGGGCTAGCACGTACGCCGACTGTGGTGAAGACATCTTGGAGTTTGTTGACGAGAGTGATGAGGCCCGGGTCGTTTACGTTAATGCTGCAAGCGCTCGTCAGTCATGTGTAGCTTTGTGAGCGAGGGGTAGGGGGGAGGGGGTTTTGCAGGAGTGGGTTGCGTACGCAGTTGGGTTGGTCGCCATGACAGGCGAGTTGCGGTACAAAGGCAGCTGGTGGTAGGGCGAGCGAAGGAGGCGCTTCGGGGGGTATTATAAAGGCGAAAGGTATGGGGCGATGTGGTGTTTCGGGGTCGGGGAAGAGTCGCGGGAGATGCGAACGTTGCTCGAGTGTGTCCGTGATGCAGATGCGTTGGGCAAGGGCAACAAAGTCGATGCTCGGGGAAGCCACAGTGGCGCAGCTAGTGAAATTACTTGGAGTGCCAGCACTGCGCTGCATTGCGCTGCGAACTGGCCCCTAGCCCGATCAATCCATGTTCATCCCGGGCGGCAACCAATTAATGTCAGCCTTCGCCGCGATTTGGTGCTATTTGCGTGTGCATTCACGGCGATTATTTTTTTTCTTTTCATTTTTCTCTCGTATCTATCCTTCTTCTTCCCTTTTGGTATCGCCGCCTCATTGTTCAAACAAGAAGCCAGCCACACACACTCAACGGAAACTCGCCCGACACACGTACTCCAGCTCGCCATACATCATCCCTCACCAGGCACCCATATTTTAACAGCAGACCTTCGCCGTATCAGAAACATAGCTTTACTTGACCATGGCGCGTTGACACTCTATCATGTACGCCGGGCCATTATTTTTCCCCGTTACGGCCGGCTGGCACATGAACACAGGGATGCGTACAAACGCACGCGCACGCGTCATCAGCCAACTCCATCAGTTAGGCATCAACATTTCTTCAATTTCTGGCTCGACACACAATCTATAGTCCATTCAGGAGAAAATACATGACACAGGTATGCTACTTTGTACGTAAATATGGGCGCATGCGTCATCTTGAGCCTCTACTCGTCAATCACAGACGCAAACTTGTCCGTCATCTTCTGCAGTAGCTCCTCGTACTGCCACATGTAGTTAGCATTCATCGTCCCTAAACATAGTAGATCGGGCGCAAACTTTACCTTCTTGACGACTTTCTCCTCACCGTCGCTAGGCAACTCGAATTTCATGCTGCGCAGCTCGGATTGGACCTCGCCTGTCGACTCACGGATCTTCGCCCAGCTGTGTCCTTGCGCAACAGCCTTCTGGGCCTCGTCATGGAACGCCATCATGTTCTTCATCATCCACTCGGTTTTCCACAGGGGACAGAACTGGTCGTAGTCTGAATAACCATTCTGCTGCAAAAAGTCCTCCTTGATCAGAGTCGCCACATCCAAAGTAATCTTGTCGCCATCACCCAAAGCAGATTTACCGACCAGCTGCACAACCTGGTCAAGATCCTCAGAGTTGGTAAGCAACTCCTTAATGCGGTCACGAAGACGTGGGAATTCAGGGTTGTTCTTGGCGTAGAAGCTGTCAAGCGGCGATGTGTACTTGCTATAGCTGATACCAGTGTTGACGGAAGGGAAGTGTTTTCGCTGGGCAAGTTTCTTGTCGAGGCCCCAAAAGACTTGCACAATACCAAGTGTACTGGTGGTGACGGGATCGGAGAAATCACCTCCAGGAGGGCTAACAGCACCGACGATACTGACACTTCCGTGGCGCTCTGGGCTTCCGAGAGCAGTAACGCGACCAGCACGCTCGTAGAAAGATGCAAGCTTAGCACCCAAGTAGGCAGGGAAACCTTGGTCAGCAGGCATCTCACCAAGACGTCCAGAAAGCTCACGAAGAGCCTCGGCCCATCGAGAAGATGAGTCTGCCATCATAGCAACATTCTTACCCTGATCCCGAAAATACTCTGCTACCGTGATTCCCGTGTAAATGGAGGCCTCTCGAGCAGCCACAGGCATGTTCGACGTGTTGGCAATGAGACACGTACGCTTCATGATAGGCTCGTCCTTGCCATCGACCTTGATGGTAAGCTATGGATGTAGTTAGCATCATTCATTATAAAATCAGAGGTAATAACACCGGTAATAGCTTCCAGCGCGTACAAAGCCTTGGAGGGGAAGTACGTGACAAATCGAGTTGTTGGCTTCAAGGGTGTGAAAATCTTTGGAGAGCACATACCTCGGGGAAATCTTTCAAGACTTCAGCCATTTCATTTCCTCGTTCGCCACAGCCCACATAAACAATGATATCACTGTTAGAGAACTTGGATAAAGATTGACTAATAACAGTCTTTCCACATCCGAAAGCGCCAGGAATGCACACAGTACCGCCTTGGACACTAGGGAAAAGGGCGTCCAGGACACGCTGACCGACGATCAGCGGTTGGTCAGAGGAAAGCTTATCGGTAGACGGGCGGGGAACTCGGACGGGCCATCGGTGCATCATGCTGTACTCGGTCTTGACGCCGTTGAATTCGAGCTCCAAAATCTTCTCATCGACAGTGTAGCTTCCCTTGTCGGCAATACGGGTAATGGTTCCGCGGGCACGAGGCGGGAGCAAGATCTTATGCTCGTTAAAAAGACTGTTCTCGAAAACAGTGCCAAAGACATCGCCTCCTGTGATGTGGTCGCCGACTTTGAGCTTGCCGGGAACGAAATCCCATTTCCTCTTGCGGTCCAAAGCTGGCACGTTGATTCCACGGGGAATGTAGATGCTCTCGGACTCGTCAGAAATGCTCTTCAACGGGCGCTGAATGCCATCGTAAATAGTTTCCATAAGACCAGGACCAAGCTCGACCGTCAAAGGCTGACCAGATCGGTAGACGGGGTCGCCGACAGTAACACCAGCTATGAAATGTTAGATCCTCATACTGACTGTTTAGTGATCGGGCATACCAGTCTCCTCGTAAACCTGAATGGTGGCTTTGTCGGCTTCGATACGAATGACCTCTCCTACCAAGTTATCGTGCCCAACACGGGCCTGTCACAATTAGTATCTTAATATCCAGAGCTTTTTAGAAGATTGCACTTACAAGTTCGTACATAGCACATCCAATCATGTTCTCTGCCACAATGACAGGACTTATGTGGTCAGTATGAGCTTCCATGTTGCAACACGGCGACGTACCCAGAAATGGAGAAGACAGTGCCTGCCTAGAATTAGATTGACACAATCTCAATACAAAATGTGATTACATACCATGGCTCTCTTCCTCAACTGCGGCCGGCTTCTTCTCCTGCTTCGCCTGCTTCTGCTGTTTCTACACCGCATGTGTTAGCCAACCCCTCCATGTTGCCTTCTCCAGAGTCGCAAGCTTACAGGACCCATGATTGGTTCCGGTTTTTCTTCCTCGTCCTTTCCGCTCTCTTTCCTCAAGCTAATCGGTGACGGCGGTTGCGGGGGGCTAACGGCCTCCTGCTGCGGCGCTACCAGCGGGCTCTTGGGGAGCGGGACGAGATGTGGTTCCTGTTCTGCGTCGATGCGGGCCGGTGCCTGCGAGATTTCGTCGATGTTCTTTCGGCGAACGAGGTCGAGGAGGGACGGTCGAGGTTTGAGTCGAGGGCGCAGACCAAGCATGCAACAACGATGGGAGTGAGGTTGGCTTTGGATCTGTCGGTGCAAATGACGCCGCCTCTTTGGAGCTCCACAAAACGTGGTCCAAGCTCCCGACGCTGCTGGTCATTCCGTCTCTGGGCACAAATCAGGCTTCCACCAATGTCGCCGTATTTAGTATTCTATGCGAAAGGCTTCTTTTTGTATTCGTATTCGATCTTTTGGATTTCACGAGCTTCGCGTGCTTTCAAGACCGAGAAGTGATGGCTAGATGGATATTGGCATTCCCGAACGCCAAGATATACGTCATGTGCAATTTGGCATTTGTGCCAAAGGTACTCAACCTTCGAAAAACAGTGCGAATAGGCAATTTAAGACTTCTCCGAAACTTTGGTCATTCATAATCAGGAGTCGCATATGTGAGCTTCAATGTCGCGCCTCGTCTCAAACTCATATATTTCTTGAAAGTGCATAAGTCTGTCCACTATGTGGGAGCACCGCTCGCCTTTGGAGCAGAGCTTGTCTTTGGAGAAGAGCTTGTCTCTGAACCAGTACCTTGCTTTGCAACAGTAAGCTTAACGCAGGTTGAGGGTGTGATAAAATAAGTAACGTCAATATGTTAGGCAAGAGCACAAAGTAGTACTTCGTCCTTAGGTGTCTCAACGAACATATTGTCAACAAAAGTTTATGTTCTATAGCTCTTCAAGATATGATATTCTAAAACGCTTAAATAACTCCTCTCTTCTTGTTAGGAGTCTTCTCGCCGTCGAGAAATTCCCCGTCAGCAACCGCTCAGTGAGCCCAGCAATCTCCGCAAAGGTCAAGTATTTTCCTCCTCAGACTTGTCTCAGTAAGGTGATTTCATATATGATCACCTCATTCGGTACACTCCTGTGAAAATGTTTAAAAAATTATGATCGTCGATTAGGTTTCGTATTTGAGTTTGTACAGCAGTGGTCCGCAAAAGGTTTCAAGATCTCATGTGCCCATCCTGAAAAGGTAGGCTTGTTGTCACGGCGAAAAGCCACGAGTTTGAGATACCAAATCTAATGAAATCATAATTGGAAGAACAACGAAAGGTTCTAAAAGCAGTGAAGAAATCCAATCCACGAGAATGCGCTTCACTCGTGGCAAGTCGACAAAACATGTTTCCAAAACCATCCACCCAAAATTGAATACAGAAACCTTTCATTAGCATTAAAAATTAAATTTTTATTCTTAAAAAAAAAAAAAAGGAAACTCACTTAACGAGATCCCCCCAGCCCCACATACCATCACCATCAAACTCATGCCCATTATGATGTTCACTATTCCCCACTCCCCACCCATGTCACACCCTCGAACAGAAAGCCCTTGATTACAATATCATCGCCTCGCCATATCCATGGATCATCAATCGCGCGAATCAGATTATGAATCACACCACACACTTGACAAATATATCATAAACCGATTTTCACAGGATCAGGAACAGTGTGATTTCACATCGTTTTAAAATGGTGAAACACAGGAAATAGAAGAGGAGATTGTTGGCTTGATAGCTGGGCTGGGATGAGAGGGGAGTGTAATTTTTGTTGCTGTGTGAGAGTGGTATTTTGTTTGGGGCTAACGGAGTTGGCTCTGTTTTTTTGGAAGGAAAGGGGGTGGGGGGGAGGGGGGTGGAATGAATGTAGGATAATTCCTGGGGAGATGTGACAATGTATGACGCTACCACTAGGATTGAAGAGCGGGGAGAGTAATCGTTCAAAGCATTGACACAAGGCCGGAAGAAGCGACTCGCCTTTCAGATATGTATTTACGATAAATCTGCCGGTTCAGATTTTCGTAAGCGGCCTGAAACTAACTGTTTTCATGGTACTTTCTTCAAGCCTGATAGGTGCCAAGGTTATGAAACCATCTTCTACCACCTTTGAAGATATGTTTGGCTTTACCCCGAACATTGTGAGGAGAACGTAAGAAGCAATGATAGTCGTATTCAGTGATTAATTTGGAAAGAGGACTCTATTGTGAGAAACCCAAATATATTTCTCAGACCGAGGCACAAACTTAGGCCTAATAGCGTATATGTGAGTTTCCGTTAACTGCTTGGTCAACTTGATCATGGAATCTTTTAAGCTGATGAAGAGATCAGATCAAAGCGTTTATTTCAATACGGCATCCTTCTTACGGCCAAGAAAACGCCAATTCCGGATGATTGATGACCGGTTCCTTACTAACTTCGGTACCGCACGCGGCCCGAGCAAGTCCGTTTGGTGGTGGAGCAAGCCCAACTGCGTGTGGAAACTCGCGAAGACGGGTTGGAGAGATGCATGCAACACAAGACAACATTGCATACTATTTCAAATAGTTAGTCTGAGGTTCAAATTAGACCACAGGGCTTCGATGGGACAAAAAAGGCCACAAGCTTATCCAGACATGTCTGCGAATAGGCTGATCAGCTGGTCAATGTTGTATATCTTTATCTTTCACCTGGGAAATATAGTGCAGCCGATAAATTTCCAGAAGAAGCTTCAACTACCGACACACTGGTCAGTCAATAGACGTGGCCCGAGAAGTCGTAAAATCTAGGCCGACATAATACGTGCCATTCGTGCTCCACTCATGTGCTGGTGTGCCCAAGGAATCATGCAGGTCTGACGGGGTAAAGACTAGTCGTTGACGCCGTAGGGCATTCGAGAAATCGTGTTGCGTTGGTCGGTGAAGGTGGCCACGTTCTTTGTTATCCAGTGCAGAACAGACTCCATCGGCAACTCGACACGATTGCGGATGAAGTTGCTAGTCACACCGTCACCAAGCGTAGTGGATACCAGTGTGCATTGGTGAAGTAGCTTTAAAAGCGATGCTCAATACAAACGAGTCTGGGAATACGATACGTAGGTAGGGCCCTCCAATAGGCTTCGTGGCAGCCGTGCGATTAGCGATCAAAGTACGTTATGTCCGGGTAGGCTGTTGGCTTAACCCGGTAGTGGAGAAGCCGCACAAATGTGGCTTTTCTTGGTGTGTGAATGCTGTCGTCAAAGAGCATATATGCGTCGGCTGATTAGCATATGCGGAGACCAGAAGAAGGGAACTATGCTGACTGGGGTGGTTAGCGCGGATTACGTTTGAGGTTATTTGGAATACACACCACCAACGCCCGTCCGTCGCATCCCACTGTCGAGTTTCGCGCCCCGGTGCATTTCGTGGCACTTGATCATGCCCGGGATTTGTCAATTCCCGCTCTCGTCAATCTCATGGTCCGATTTACTGCAGATACTGCGAATAGCTCCAAGTGGCGTGCTTCAGTAATTGGCCTGATACTGTGATCCCGACAATTCGCCTCCTCTTACCCTCTTAGAATATGTATCCATTTGCAAGCTTCGCATCATCCGCCAAAATGTTGATCGCAAAGCCTTATGTTTATAAAATCCAGGGACCTTCTCAATTATATGAACCGTGCATGGCCCTTCATTTCCGACTTGTTCATAGGAGATAGAAATAGTTCTCGAGCCGTTCTCCAATTCATCCCAGTACCCTGCGATTGTTCTTTCTACATGCCGTCTGTGTCTGAAAGCACACCTACTTCTCGTTCACAATCCATATCTTCTTCTGACAGCATGCTTGTGACATCCCAATCGTCGCAGTCACCTCATTTACCTCATCCTTTTCTGTCTCCTGGCCGAGCTTTCACGATTACAATGTGGACATCATCACTGCCGCAGGGAGTTCCCTCATCGCCACATACATCCGATGATGAGATGAGGTCCCAGGAAGCGGCCATCGAAGCCTATCGACAGCTGAAGCTGGCGTTGTTCTCAAAGGCCAGCAGTTACTCGGTCCCCAAACCTGAACAGACCACTTCATCATGAAGACAAGCCTCCATGGCACGAGGAACGCCCAAATATCGAGTCAGCCTACCAATCAGCGACACGAGTCTTGACGCATTTTTTACGTATTCTTTATATTTTCCGGGAAGCTTTAACAAGTCGGTTTTTTGATTTCGTCAATAGTATTTGATATGCCCAAACACTAGCTGGACATGTGGGCAACCAGGGACTGTAATTTGACTGAAAGTTGTAAGAAGTTTTCAATTCAGCATAATTTCACTTTCTGAGGCTCAAGAATGGGTGTTCTTTCAGTGTGGGTCGGTACCCGGGTAGCAATGGATGCAGGTGTTGAAAGGTCCGGGGTCATTGCAGGATTAATGTGGGTCCACATCTGTGATTTGGAATTGTTAGCCAAGGTGAACATTTTAGACCCTTTTGCAGTATCGGCTACAGGGATTGGATTACAAGTTGATATACATGTTTTTGCCTTATACCAATTAATGGAGATGAATATCCGGGAATTGTGTATAATCGACATGCCAAAGCTGCCGTTTGTAGTGATATGCTTGTTCGTGCTACGAACACCCTTGCGCGCGCAAAGCTCCTCGTGGCTCGACTGTTTACGTTACGCTGAGGTTTTAGATATCGGATAATAAGTCGTAGCCAGATATTTGCTTTCTCTAGGGTAAATACGAAGGGCGAGTTGATTCAGCCATGTCTGAAGGTACTGGCGCCTAGCTATGGTAGAGATGGAGGGTTAGACTGACTGTGCGGGTGCTTACAGGCTATCAACAGCCCACGTCAAACCAACATCAAGCAGATATGTATCTTGTCATTGTAATCTTCATGGTTGGCGAACTCGATTCCTTGGTCCGGAAGTGCAAGAGAGCATGCCCCAAGACGAATCACAATGCAGAGCTCGAGAGAGTGAGTGTCAAGTTCCGTGTCACGCCAGCCGACTCCGGATGAATTAGCGTTGCTCCGAAAGGGACAAGTGCCGCCAAGCACCTTGAATTTCTCAAGAGCATTCTCTCTACGTTCAATCAACATTAGAGCGGCCATGCTGCTCCCACGGTTGTTTGCGCCTGTTCGCGCGTCATCACAGGCTTCCGCTTCTTTCGCCATACCTTCATCTCGTGTTTTTGACGCCCTCCGTGCCGCCAATGGCTCCTCCGCATCCTCTCCGGTCCTCTCCTTCATAAGATTTGCATCCCATCAGTCCCAGGGTCGAGCCAATGGTGCCAAAGATGGACCTGGCAAACGTTTGGGAGCGAAGAAGAGTGGAGGTACAATTGATCTCGCGGTTTTCAAGTAGCCCAGATTGCTGACAATCATTCCAGGCGAATACGTGATTCCTGGAAACATCATCTTCCGCCAGCGCGGAACTGCCTGGTTTCCTGGCGAGAATTGCAAATTCGGACGGGATCATTGCATATTTGCGACAGAATCAGGCTACGTGCGATATTACCGCGATCCGCTCAAACACCCCGACCGCCAATACATTGGCGTAGCCCTCGACAAGACCGACAAGCTACCATACCCGCTAAATGCCGCCCGAAAGAGACGACTGAACATGCTCCCAGTCAGGACGGAAACTGTGCAAGAAGCCGCAGATGGACAAATGCTAGTTGCAGATCTCAAAGTGGAAGGCAGTGCGGACAGCGACATCAACATCCGCGATATCCCTCGTGACAAAACGAGCCACGGCTTGGTTAGGGGCAAGGGCTATGCATACCGCGAGGCCAATTGGCAGATTGGACGAGCGGCGGAGAAGGCGAACATCAAGGTCAAGGAATTTGTTCCTGGCGATCGGTGGACGGCCTGGCGGAGAGCTAAGGCTAGGCATCTGGCAATTCTTGAGAAAAAGAAATTGAAGAATGCCGGAAAGAAGGTCGCAAAACCTAAGAAGAGGTAAATGTGGTAGGATATTTGGTATGTATGAGTACTTGTATTAGCGTTGGAGGATTATATCAAGAGTAGATCTGTAAATTACAACTTGTGAGCCTCCTGGTCCTGTTTCTTTGCAACTTTTGTCCCACGCCCTACCGCCATATTCCTATGCGAATAAATCGCGTAGTAAAAAAAAGGTATTCAAGCTGTTGCTACGCGATTACCACAATCGACCAAGCAGACCAACACCAGGAATGGCTGGTACAATGTGGTTAAATATCGCCCCTCTCATTGTCACTATAAGAGCTACTTGCATCACGGCGAACACAATTTGGGACGAGCTGTAGAATAGCTTAGGATATTTATCATCATAGTCTTACAATTTGGCAGTATCTTTCAATACAAGCCCTTCGTTTACGACAGCATATTGCCGTCCCTTCCTCCAACCCAACCACTTACCCAAAGTCTCTTCTCCGCCATCTCCAGGCTTCAAGCCCTTCTCACTCCATCCGCTGCCCTCCCATCCAATTCCTTGACCTACAGCAGCCGGTCGACCATCGTCGCCTTCATGGATAGCATAGGCTGGTGTGCTCTTCAATGTGACAGCGGGTCTCTGGTCGAAGCCCTGAGCTTCGAGTTCCGCATTTGTGAAAACAGGCGTGCAGCAAGCGTCTGTGCCATCAAAAATAACTTCCCACTCTGATCTTGTCTTGGATTTGAAAACACCGGTGAAGAACTCGGTTAGCTTAGGCCAGTCGTCCTTGTTGTCACGGTCACCGGGGAGGTCGCCGGGCTTGAAGGCAAGACCCTTCAGGAGTGCGGCGTAGAATTGGGGTTCGATAGCGCCACTGTTAGAATGTCAGTTTTGTTGTACTGAATGAAAGATACCATGGAACTTACACTGCCATGTACTTGCCATCCTTCGTCTCATAGGTACCGTAGAACGGAGCTCCACCGTCGAGCATGTTCGTTCCTCGTTCCCTGTTCCACACCTGTGTCTTTAGGCCTAACCGTGGCATACTTGCAAGTATGGCGCTACCATCCACCATGTTTGCCTCGACAACCTGGCCAAAGCCAGTCTTCTCTCTAGCCAAAAGCGCAAGCAGAATACCCAAAAAGCACATTGCGCCTCCGCCTGCAAAGTCACCTACGACATTTCCAGGCGGGTATGGCTTCTCGCCCTTCCGACCAAACAACGAAAGAGCGCCAGACACTGCAATATAATTGATATCATGGCCAGCCATCATCGAGTATTTCCCATCTCGTCTGAATCCCGTCATACGTCCAATAATGAGCCTTGGGTTGAGCTTTAGAAGCACGTCTTCGGGGCTAAGACCAGCCTTTTCGAGGACTCCGGGTCGGAAGGGGTCAATGACAACGTCCACATGTGGAATAATCTTTTTGATCAAAGCAAGTCCGTCGGGCGATTTTATGTTCACGCAGATAGAGGTCTTGCGACGGGTGAGCTGGTCGGAGGTTGGGCCCGCAGGCGCGCGGTCGAGACGGAGGACTGTTGCGCCATAATCGGCCAGGAGCATACCCGCGAAGGGTCCTTTACACAATTAGCTTTCAATTCCACTTGCAGACGTTCATGTTCAAGGCCGTGGGAGCTATACCGGGAGCTAGGCCAGCAAACTCCAGCACCCTGATACCGGCAAGAGGTGGTTGTTGATGGGCGGCCATGATGGACAATTTGTTTCCTTTATTCTTGTTTTCCAATTTCAGTGAAGAGGAGAGTGTGTCAGCTTCCAGGGAAACAAAAAATACCCAGAGGAATAGCCATGGTCGACGTCGACATTGTTGGCTGGGCCACACGGCTAAGGAATCCCGCGGGGTTTGTGCAGATGATGCCGAGGTGTGGAGAGCTTGGGGTGTCCTCGGTCAAGTTTGACTCGTTTGCATCTACATCTGCCTAACTACCATCACCAACTCTCAAAGAAAAACGAAAATTAAAATCTGTCTGTGATAGTTTGTTGTCTTCAACTTATTTTTAGAAGAACTCTTTGATAAGAGCATCAGGCCTTTTTGTTGGCTTCAACTTACTTTACAAAAACAACTCTTTTCCAAGAGCCCTAGGGCTTTTTGTTGGCTTGGGCTACTCAAGTTATGACTACGTCAATCTCGCGACATAAAAGTTTGCTTTTTATTTGCTATCTATATGAAAAACAACGATTATCCTTCTTGGGACAATGGGTTTGCTGCTTGTTGTCGAGCTAGAGGCTGAGTCAATGTAAGGCTATTGAGTTTGTGGGTTTGTCGACCCCAGCTAGGCAGAAGGCTTTTGCGAAGAGAAGAGACAAGGCTACGATATGAATCATTTGCAGCCTGATAGCCCACGACTTCGTCTTCACATTAACTTCGCTCCTCTGAGTCCGCTAGTGAACGCTTCTCTCTAGCTAGACCATAAACGATTTGCACGCAATGTCTCCTACAACAAGATCAAAGTCTATCACAGCCCAAAGCACAACGTCGCAGTCATCCATTAACAACGACCGAAGCTCAGCAGCATCTATCGAACTAGAGCTGTTGTCAACACATACTTCTAATCATTCACTTGGTTCAGCACCGCCTACATACACAATAGACTTATCTCTTCCACCTTCGGAACGCTATGTCCATGTTGTCAAGGAGTACAAACACACAATCCAAGACCTAACAGAACTCTTTGACGAGCTCCTCAGTGATGCCAAATTACCAAAATCTCTATTCCACTTCATTGCACGCTTGGGACTCCGGAAGCTGCATAGCAAAGAGCAAACAGAAGAGTTGAGGGGCATCAAGAAGGTCACTGGTCTGCCAATGTACCTGCTAGTAGCTTACAACGTCCTCCTAGACCTGTTTATGGGTTGCTCGAGCGGAGGTGTCTTGACCAAGGAGCCTCAAGAGAAAGCTCAACGAATGATGCACTACCGGACGCTAGATTGGGGCATGCCGTCCCTGAGAAAAGCTGTCGTGCAGTATGAGTTCAAATCGAGTTCGGATGGGGAGGTCGTTGCGAGGACAATTGGTTACGTTGGACATGTCGGTGTACTCACTGCTGTGAAGAAGGGATTGAGCATGTCGCTGAATTGCCGCCCCTATCACAACAATGATCACTCGAAGCGGTCTAATGCCAAATTCTACGGCCATATTTTGCTGGTCCTTTTGGGTTTCAGGCCGAGTATTTGCGCGCATTTGCGAGATCTTTTTATTCCGCGGGCGGGGAAGAGAAGTCGACGATGGACAAAGCGAAGTAACTCTGCAGGCGGCTCTTTGGATAAGTCTCAGTTATCCAAGGGACTGGCGGATATCGCATCGAAATTACCGTCTGTGCCAACAACAGCCGCTTACTTGACATTCTGTGACGGCGCACAAACTCTCATTCTAGAGAAGGATCTCGTTACTGCAAAGATATTGACGTCGTCATCATTTATTGCTGTAACGAACCATGATACATCCTACGAGTCATCCGGTGATTCTAAAGCCCAGCACAAAGCCTATATCAGAACACATCAATGTGGCATGGATATGGAATATATCTTATCGGAGAGTATCAGCCGGAAAGAGTGCATAGCGCAGAAATGGAAAGATCGATGCGCTGAACGCAAGAGCAAGAGAAAGGGGAGGAAGGAGAAGGAAGAAGGAGTTGATCTGGAAACTTTGAAGGAGTGGTTGCTGGAGTACCCGGTGAGTAATGATCAAACACATTTTTCCTGTATTATGGACCCAGAAAAGGGTATGTTTCCATGGATCAGGAGCTTTGAGGAGGGGGATATTGAATACCCAGATGATTCTGAGGACGAGGATGAATATGAGTACGAGAGCGAGGAGAATGAGGAACTGCCGGAGGCGTAATAGGTTGGTGGATATTTCATAAAGAAGTACCAAATAAGAACCATCTATGCTTGGGTATACACACGACTCTAGGGTAATAAAAGGTGCCACATTAATACATCAGCTTGAGTCAACAAGTATTCCATTTTTGTTCTAATCTAGCCTTTTCAACTCACCAAACTCGGGTAATTATTTCTCAATGCATTGAAGTCACCCATAGTTTTCTCTCATATTTTCGACAATCCGAACAGTTTGACTGTTTAGGTGGAAATAAAAAGGTGAAAAATAAAGACGCGCTTCCGGTATCGCTGACACGGAAAAGTATATTGTAAGTAGTGATTGATTGGGAAAAGATTCCCCGTGTACACCGTGGTGCGCACCACTCTAGTTCAACACACTCTCTGCATCTCCTGTTGCTTCCACAACCCACAAGTTTCTAGCTTTCCTTCCCTCCACGATATCTTTCCTCCAATTCTCAAACACTTCCTTACTCCACCTGGATGACTCACGGTACACTAATTTTGGTAGTCGTTCAGCTAGATCATACCGCATCAATTCCTCCCCGTCTTTTTGCACTATAATCTCATTCAAATGCTGATATAGATGAGCTCCATATT
This sequence comes from Acrocalymma vagum, assembly GCA_028476805.1. Lineage (NCBI taxonomy): Eukaryota > Fungi > Ascomycota > Dothideomycetes > Pleosporales > Acrocalymmaceae > Acrocalymma > Acrocalymma vagum. The sequence goes on from JAQGEP010000287.1 coordinate 17,811, forward strand.
TATATGTTTCAATATCGCAGCACAGCAAATAGTTGATATGGCCTATGATAAAGTTGGCCAAAAATTGGGGGTCCAACACGGTCCCATCTTTGAATTCAGACCGACGAAACATCGAACTCGACGGCCCACCGAATCTTTCTAGATCGATACCGGGAGGCGTTTCGACATTAATATTGAGCGTTTTTATTGTAATGTGCTTGCTTCTTTCGTATTTTTTCGGTTCTGCTGTCGGACCAACTTTGAAGAATCGCTCGAGAACACTGAATATTTGCCAGGCCAGAGCTGGACCTGCCCCATCGCCGCCTTGAAAGCCTCTGTAAAAGCCATACGGCTCGTATTCTTCAATGCAAAACCGTTTGCTATCGCGGAGCGTCTGCCTATAGAAACCCGAAATCCGAAAAGTCGCATTGACCTGGTTAACACTTGTGGTGAGCTGTGGTACAAAAATCCATGTCGGAAGCACAAGAATCTCGTCTAGTATTATAAGGTCGAGATCATATATCTTTGCTTCTGCGACTGATTTGAGGTTCTCCAGAGTCTCAGCGTGGATTTGGTGGTTGACCAGGAGCAAGTTGGTAGAATTTGCGACATTGTTGTCAGGAGAGTAGAGGACAATTCCCGGATCAGTCCAAGCTCCTAGCTGTGGGAGGTTATAGGACACTCGTGATTCAATTTGCTGCTGAAAGCTAGCGTCGAGTGCTGGTAGTTCATTTCGCGAGAGGATGACGTATTTGCAGATTTGGTCCCGCAATTCGCGAGGCAACGTCAGAAGGGTGGGCATCCTGTCTTGAGACTGTTTGCGTTGACGAGTTGAGGATCTTCAAAAGATAGAAAGTAGGAAATAATTGATTGGCTAGCTCAATAATAGCAGTGTTGAATATTTATAACGCTCGGTTTCTAGGCATCCTCAATGAGGCAGCCGTTGATTGGTTTCCGTCTGCCTTATCCGCCCAACGCCCCATACTCAACCAGCTCAACGCAAAATTTGGTTTCACGCCGGGTTTATTAGACCATTAAAAAGTTGATGTTAAGTCTTGTATCTCATAAATATTTGTTACTAGTCCAATAATCATGAAATCTTATTTGATTTGTCTTCTTATACAGACGTTTTACAGCATGATGCCATATCTTTCGCGAGGACAAAGTAGGCGAATCTGGTCATCTGCTACAAAAGAAAAACCAAAATAGCTTTGCTTTGAGCTTGTGGGTGGCGTTGACCTGTTGAGGACAAAGTTCGCAGAAATGCGCATATGTAATCTGTCTGCGCGGAAACTGTGAGACTGCCCTTAGCCAACGAGGATAATGACAATGTCGTGAAATTAGAGAAACGAAGGGGAGTATAAATACCATTATCCTCCTTCTTTGTGGATATAAAGAGCAGATTTATTTTTCCAAAATTCGTAATGCTCTCGCCCTCCTTGTCTCAACGATTTTTGACTTCCAATTCCCGAAGGTATCGTCGTCCCATTGATGCCCATTAAAGAACCGAGCTTCGTGTAATAATGTAGCCAAATCTAGTACTGCCCTCTGTTTTCCATCCTTGTGGACAATTATTTCGCCTAAATGCTCAAATAGGAGTTTTGAGTAAGGAATAACGTGAACTAAAGGGTATCGGAGGTGGGTTGTAATGAATTGAACGAGGTACTCTGGGTCTAAGACGGATTGGTCTTCAGGGTCGAAATCCCTTGTTACCACGGGCAACTTGAAGCTTGATGGATCGATATTTGGTGGTGTTTCGACGTTGATATTCAGCTTCTGGATTGTGACGTTCCTACAGGAGTCGTCACCCTTATCTTCACCAATTGGACCGACTTTTATGAAGCGCTCCAGAACACTGAGTATCTGCCGTGACATAGCTGCAGGTGCGTCACCAGATACATAAAAACCCTTGTATGAATCGTATTCCGCATACTTTTGCAGCTCTTTTGGGATATCTGGACTTATGCGAATATATCTCCCAGAAATTCGGAAATTAGCGTTCAGTTGCTCGACCCTTGTTGTAAGCATGGGAACACGGAGCCATGTTGGAAGCAGAAGGATTTCGTCTAGAACTATGAGATCGAGATCGTAATGGCGTGCCTCTTTAAGTATCTTCAGGTTCTCCAACGTTTCCGAGTAAAGCTGGCGATTAACCAAACATAAGTTGGTCACATTTGCAACGAAGTCGTTGCTGATCAGGTATTGCACAACACCTGAATTTGTCCATGACATCGACATTGGTGCCTCGTAATCATCGCGCGACTCCAGAAGCTCCTCGAAGCTTGAATCGAGCGAGGGTGCAGTGTTCTTATACGCAAGAATGACATGTTGACAGATCTTATCTCGCAATTCGCGGGGCAAGGTCATAAGTTCTGGCATCATGCCTTAAGAGACATTGAAGACAGTTGGATCTTAAAGCCTGAGAAAGATATGAGGTTTGTTGTGTTGAGTAATGGCGGTGAAGAACTTAGGTACAATTAGCTCCGATATGTGGTTTGCAGTCCGAAGATATGCCTACCAGAGTCACGCAGTGCCAGTACTCCAGGAACGACAGCTGATGAGTCTGTTTGCCAGCATCCCTTTACCAAAACCAGCAGGAATGGAATATCAAGATGTACTGGCAAAAATTCTTAAGCCGAGGCAAATGCCAAGCATTTTTGCAGGATTGTGCATATTTTAGGCACCAATGGCACCGGAAGACTTGAAGCCTACTACATAGGACAAGCGTCTGTCTTAGTTCTAATTTACTATCGTGTCTTGCTCCAACTTCTCATATTAGACTACACATGGTCATGCACCCATAATTTTCAAAATTGTGCAGTTAGTGACGTATCTTAAACAACGATAGGTAATTGATCATATGTCAACGACGAGGGTTGTAATATTTGCTTGTGAATAAGAACTGGGCCGGAGGATCCGGTCGGCCCCAAAGTTCCATAGGAAGTCTTACTAATATTTCACAATAAAGATTCAATATATAGAGACATGTATCAGGATATGTGGTCTTACTGATATAGTCAGATGATGTTGTGTGAAATCAGTTGATACTACTCTTGAATGTCCTAGTAAAAATGGGACCATAGCTGAGGCGAATCTCGCAGGGATTATGATGCAAGACTTAGGAACCCTCCATTGGTCAGTCATTTGTGCCTCCTTCGTTCTTTACTACCAGAAGCATGCTCAGCTTGATATTCTGTCTACCGACCCGACTCCGCTATTTATCCAGATTGTGACGACAAAAGTGCTCTGTGACCCAACCCCACTTCATCGAATACGATAGCCTCGAGACTGATTGTCGCCAAGCTACGCCACAATAGTTTTGGGGCAACGATGAAATGTAGGTAAAGCCAATTATAGACATCAAAGAGCTTAGCTTCGTGTTCTCAAGTAGATGCGTTTTTCTTGCTCACAGATCCGGAATTTGTACGCGGTTGCTCGTGTCCATCACGAGCAGTAGGCCAATCTCCGTTAACAGTCGGAGAAATTATATTATTGAACCGTTGTACGGGAGTCGGAACACGAAAAGTGTACGGAGTATTGTCAGTGGTGCGACTATAAATGATCGGCGCTTGGATCCCTACATTTTACCCTGACGCAGTATAAAAAAATTAAAAGCCTCCTACATACGACTTTCTCTGCCTAACAAAATCCTCTCCAAGTGTAGCCGAAGATTTTCACAATGCATATACATACACTGAACTTACTCATGATAGTTTCTGTTGCCCTCTCTATGCCTGCATCGAAAGACGACTATTGTAAACACGGCAAACACAAAGAAACTAAGGTCGCGAAGTATGACGACCTCCCGTTTGTTGAACCAGGACCTAATCCTATCCCGCCTCACTACTATGGCCTGAGTTACACTACATTCCAAGTCGACCAATACGATGGCTTCATACCGCCCACATCTGGCAATCAATGGGCAATGGCGTTTGGTGGCAGCGGAAATATCTCTATTCCAGACTCGTAGGTTTTACCATTAGTCACATCTCTGATGAAGTCTTCTATAGTTACACACATATTGACAAATCATTTTCAGACCACCAAGGGAAACTTTTGAGCTTGATTCCTTCTCTTTCGCGTGCGTTTCCGGTGTTCCCCAACCTGAGTGCGCTATCAGTATTTGGGGATGGAAAGCCGACGGCTGCGTCATCAAGCGTGTCATAAAATTCCCCAGGCTAGATCCCGGCCACCCAATCGAAGATTTCAAGATGAACCACACCAAATTCGACAGAAAATGGGAAGATCTAAAGAGTGTTGGGTTCAGCATCGCGAGAGCGGACAATGGTGGAGATATGTATGGGGGCCTGGCCTTGGACGACGTAAAGTATACAATTACATCGAAATGCTAGGTCTGCTCATAGTGAGATGGGGTTAATGAATAATGTATGAAAAATAAGATTTCATGTTGTTGATACTGCGTATACTCTTCTAGAAGACTACATTTTACAGAATTTAACAATTGCACGTTGATACCCTCAATGCTTTACACCATTCATCAAAACGCCACTTCTCAATTATCTCACCAGGAACCGATTTCCAAACTCCAGCTGTTCTCAAGATTGATTTTCCAATGCTGGCTCTTGCACTGAGATGGAAGCTTGCCCAACCATTCGCGAGCACCGTATCAACTTTCAGTTTGACAACGTCTCTCGAGAATTTCCTTGCTTCTTCTTCTAATTCTGGTCCTTGCGAATCTCCTATTGCCGCAAGTAACCTTCTAGGTCCTGCCAGGCCAACGAGGCTTGCCGCTAGAAGGTCGTAGAGAAATTCAATGTTGGTCGAGCTCTGCAAAGCGACTCCTGGTTTGTCACAAAGCTCTTTGACTTGCTCGTAGAAATCGTCGTTTTCCTGACAAAAGGCGCGAAGGTCTGCAATAAGGGAGAGAAGTTTGGTTCCCGAAACACCGCGGTCGTGACATACAATTGAGGCGACGCGAGCGAAAAACCCAGGCAGGCGGGACATAATTTTCCGTGACTGCAGCGACATGTTGTGGCGCTCGGAAGCTGAATCATTCTTTGGAATACTGAGTGAATCTAGGAATTCTTGCCAGCATTGCTCCTCAAAAAAGCACGCTTCGTTTCTTCTGAAACTCTCACAAGTCTAGATGTTCATCATGTTTAGTATTTCTAGGTGCGTACGTGATGACAGAGCAACTCACAATGGGAGTAACCAAGGAAAGCACTATGTCTTTCTCATAAGCGCTTTGGAAGCCTTGTGGACCCCTCAGCTTGATCAAAAGCGACGCTCCAGTAACATGATGGGCCCAAGCAGCCTTTCCTGATTTGCTCAAGATCTGGATCATTTTCATTAGTGTCACTCTTTAGTTTCCAGGAGCAGGAACGTGCTTACTTCAACTAAACTCAAGATGTCAATTGCGCACAATAAGTCTGGTTGTAATTCATGCTCGTAGTAGCTAATCGCTTTTTGTATAGTACGAAGCGCTTGCCCATGAGATACAAGCACTGATGCCTGGTTCGTCGAATTAGTAGGGTCGATCAACTCACGTACTTTGGCCATGAGGGCCTGAACAGCGTGATCTAAGCATTCGGATTGACCATATCGATCTGGGATATGGTTAAGGTGCCTCTTGGGCTCGCGTAGGAGCGGAACCATAGGATGTTGGCTTCGATGGATAAGACCGGAAACTGCTTGCCTTGCATGTGGTTCGGTCCAAGTCCACAGCTGAAAGAGGCTGACTCCGTCAATGGTAGTGGCCCGCTCCCATGCTGCTAATGATATAGGTCTTGGTACTGCTGAAGGGGTGGAGTTGAGTGGGATGCACGGTTGTGGGCTTTTCCTGCGACCTCTTCTGGGTGCGTTCGATGTTACCCCAGTATGCTTTTTTGTGGCCGCCTCATATGATGTGTTTATCTCGTTCTTCATAAAAAGAGGGTATTGCCCTTTGTTAACTTGTCCATAATTTCCTCGCGTCCGCCGTGCGGCCCCAGCCTTAGCCATCGCCTGCCGTTTGATTATAGCTCGATCCTTCTTAGAAACATTGTAACCTTTGGTTTTGACATCACACGAGATCCACTCGAGTCCGTACTGTGTCGACATGATCTGTATTTGGCGATATTGTTTCGGGGTTGCACCTGATTGAATGCCTCTCGCGATCACCGCTTCTGCTTCCGCTGTGTATTATTCCTCGTCCAGTTGAAGACCTGATTTATAATTCGGAAAATTTCATGAACCGAGGATTGCAAGGGTACCGACAACCGAGTTTGGATAAAAAAAATGTGAGTGTGTGGATGCAAAAACGGTTCCTGAGGTGATGTAAGCGCCTTTTATTGTCTGGTATCGTTCCTTTTCATCAACTGGCTCCACCAAAGATGCAACTAATGAGTCTTTGCAATTGGTGGGCATCCAAATCGCCACCGCGCTATACACGTATTGGGACATTCGTACCCTTGCAACATCTGACATGCCTTACTAGTCCCATACTCGGTTCATGTTAAGCTATGCTACTTTGGGATGTTGGTACCCTTACCAACCTAAGCTTCATTTCACGGTTTACAATAGCATTCGTTAACTCCGATATAGATAGCAATGTATGAGCGTGAGTGTAGTTTCACAGTAGTTATACTATGACAGCTTAAAGCCGAGACAAGTTTTCTATAAATTTGGACGCCTCTTGCTGTTCAAAGTATTAATTCAATCTCTGTCAACTAGCAGCTACTTCAAAGCAATTTCAACTACGAACAATGGCGACAGGAAAGAAAATTATTCTCATTACAGGTTTGTTGATATAATCGCCTTATTCCATGTCTGTTCCAGTACTCATATAGCTCTCACAGGTGCTAACTCGGGCATTGGCTTCGCAACGAGTAATCATCTCGCCCAGTCTTCCTCAGACAACCATGTTATCATGGGGGTTCGTTCTTTAGAGAAGGGATCCAGAGCTTTGAGCGAACTTCAGGCTCGTAAACCTCCTGGCCAACTTAGTCTGTTGGAACTAGACGTGGCGAAAGACGAATCTATCGACGCTGCCGTTCAAAAGCTGACCAATGACTTTGGAGTCATTGATGTCCTAATCAACAATGCTGGTATCTGTACCCAAGGAACTCGGGCAACACGTCAAGATCTTCACAAGCAATTTAATACAAACGTGTGGGGACCTGTGCTTCTGACCCAGGCATTGGAGCCGCTACTTCAGAAATCCAAAAACCCTCGCATCATCAACATCTCTTCGAACCTAGGCTCTACCGGCCTACGAACTGATCACTCACAATTCGTCAACCACGTACCTACCGATAGTTACCGTCTCACCAAAGCCGCGCTGAACATGGCAACGGCAACTCAGTTGTGGAACTTCAAAGATTGGGAGCATCCTGCAAAGGTGTTTGCTTATTGTCCTGGCTATGTACAAACAAATCTTGAAGGAGAGGGCAATCAGGAGGTAATGGCTGCCAAAGGTGCGATAAGCCCCGAAACCAGTGCTCAGGGAATATTGGAAATTTTGAAGGGTGAGAGAGATGGAGAGATTGGCAAATTCGTTACTACAAAAGCAAATGGAGGAACCTGGCCATACTAAAAGAGACGCGTTTAATCAGCTTCGAATGTCATGGAGGCGAGAAAATATAGATGAAACAGATCTACTGATGTTTCCCTCGTATTGTCAAAAGGTGTACCTCTAAGCCCAGTTCAAGGACAAATGCATTGATTTGTGAGCGTAACTGTTTAATGACAGTCTTACAAGTTGTTTCATTCTAAAGAAATCGTACGTGATGTAAGTCGCGAGGAACTCAAAACATTTCAATTTTGGCAACGAGTAAAAGCAACAAAAACTTTGTTTCTTCGCGATGAAATAGGCGACTACTGAGACAACAGAGAGTTGGAGACTGCTTCACAAACCCAAAGGTTCTTTGGTAATCTTGTGCTCATACGCTCCTGATCAAAGTTGACTTACGCCTGCCTGAGAAACCTTTTTGCAGGCATGCAGCAAGAAGAGCATATTTTAAATAGAATTGCCGTTTCAAAATCATCACATTGTTTAGCGTTCTACCTACCTAAATTTTATGTTCAGGAGATAAATAAGTAAATCTACTTCGACAGGATCTAGTCTTCTCTAGCAAAACAAATGGGTACAGAACGACTTTTCTGTCAAACCATTGAGTTTCTATATTTACATGGTGCGAAGTAGACTAATCATTACGATGATGTTGTCTGTGATAATGCCGAATTAAAACTCTCGAAAGTCCGGCGTAAATGAATCGATCTGAGTTTCTTAATCGCAATGCAGCATGGGTCACGCGACCCTCACTCGGAACGTGGGACTGGCATCCAATTCATGGTCAAGTGTCTAGATTATTCGCGAGGCTATTGCCATGAATCTTGAGGCGCACGAACCCAGCTCTAGACTTCTTCATCCACCACATCGACCACACAGAATAACGCACTATGATCTTATCTCCCACCGCGTTCACGGGGCGTCCGCATTCCTTGCGCTGCATGGCAACGGGCGGATAGCCACGCATTGTGTGCGCACGAGAACATGACGACTGGGACGCCACAAGCGGGATTGAAGTGTTTCATTGGCTGCAGCTCTCGGGGTGGCTGATGCACAGAAACGCCAACGAATCTTAATCATGTCATGTTTTTTCCCCTGTCCGGGGAACATGTCACCATTCTGTCGAAAGTCGAGGCTTAATGCTGTTTAAGGAGTCTAGAATACGAGCTGCATGCAAAGCCTGGTGGGTAGCGTTAGGGTTAGTTTTATCGTCAAAAAATTCTGAAAGCGAATTGTTCTCGGAGCGATGTGAAGGGGTGGGTCGGGGATATAGTGGTTGTTATTCTCGGTCGCCTTTTTGCCTGGTATGTCTTCATGTTCGTGCTTTACAGCTGTGACGGGCGAGCGCGGCTTGCAGCAGTCACCTGTGGGTGGCAGTGGTTGTGTGGTAAGACTTCAAAGTTCAGACAAGAGAATCCTTCCAACAAGTAAGACCGGAAGGAGGCACAGTATCGCTCGGCCGCTTACCCCTGGCCACCCGGCTCTTTTGGTACCTTTTGAAAATCACCGAATCCGAGTACCGGTTACCACGTGGAAAACTACGTGATATTTTTGCACTAATAGATAAGTGGTGCTTTCATCGTCCAGACGTGGAGGAGATAGAGGGAGTATAGCCCCACCATATGCAGGAGGAAATGTCAGACTAGAACCCAATTCACCGGGTAAACCGTCTGGGCATTCTTTGTTGCGTCCACTATATAGTCAGCAGTGACAATCCTCCAGGCCGGACCCGGCCCGGTGCATCTGCAGAGGTCCACACATCGAGAAGTTTTCCCTCACATGCGAATCCTACCAACTGCGACGCATGGCATGCTCACTGTTCTCAGCGACGCACAAATTCTTGGGTTTCTGTTGGCTAAGGCGTCCAGGGATATACCCGACATTGATCCAATGGCAATTGCGGGAAGCGAGATCTTCGCATGAATACTTACGAGGCTAGCCAGTGAAGGTCGGAGACTAGCTTGGCATAGTCTGGTCTGAACACGAGATACCGTTGGACTGTGTGTAGTTCATGACTCTGACCCTGGTGGATATCATTTCCCCAGACGTTATGTGTCAATTGTTACTGGGGAAAGCGACCGTGCCAGCATGGGGTAGAAGAATGAGGCCATACGGTCTGGAGCAGTAGCTAGCTGATCTCTCTTTCTTATATAGTCACTCCGGGAGAGCAAGCATCGATCTTCCCCGCCTCTTGCTACCAATTTCCTTTGATCCATCACCATGGCGCCGGCTCCCGAGGACAGTGGAATGGGTTCCCAGTATGAGGTACCCTACAAAAACGCCCTCGTCATTGCCTCCTTTCTTGCCGTTGCCTGGTACAATGTTGCGGAGCTCACGGTCCTCATCCACTCATTCTTCAAACGACGAGGCGGTTTCTATTACTGGTCACTTCTCGTCTCAAATTGGGGCATCTTCTTCCATGCCCTGGGAATGTTCCTGAAGTTCTATAAGATCAACGAAAATGTTCCCGGACACACGATCGCCAACACTGCAGTCACATGGGCTGGATGGGTTGCAATGGTCACGGGCCAGTCGATCGTTTTATACTCGCGTCTACATCTCGTTGTTCAGGCTTCATGGACTCGCTGGGTCCTAGTTATGATCATCGTGAATGGTGTCGTTTTACATCTCACCACCGGCGTTCTTACTTTCCTAACTAATGTTACTTCGGACCCCGAGCGCTGGAAGGGCCCATACTCTATTGTCGAAAGGATACAAGTTACTGTTTTCTTCTTGCAGGAAGTCATCCTCAGCGTGATCTACATCTGGAAAACGACCGTGATGCTGAGAGCCGAAGGACCAATTTTCAACGCAAAGAAAAATGCAAGGGGAGACCGCGGCAGGAAAGTATTAGTACATACCATCGTTATGAGTTTCATTATCATCTGTTTGGATATTACACTGATCGGTCTGGAGTTCTCGGGCTGTAAGTTTCGCAACTTGTCCACTGCTCTAGAGAGTCGCGCTAACGATACATTTCCCGTAAAGTATACGACATCCAAACCTCGTACAAAGGCGCCGTCTATTCCGTAAAGCTCAAAATGGAGTTCACCATTCTCAACCAGCTGATGAACCTCGTGAAAGGCAATCTCAAGGATAGCCAACGAACATACTCAACGCCACAAACCGACTCCAAATCAATGGCTTACGGCCGTTCTAATATAAGATCTACCGTGCGCAGCTCCCACAACCCAGAACTTGGACACTCTGCAGGCGCGTACTCGAGAATGGACGATCTTCCCACTAACGGGAATGGCGGCATCAAATTGAGGGATCTAAAGTCCAATGATGTGCTCAAGACGACGACGATGGAAATCACGGTTGACAAAATTGAGTCAGTGAAGGAGGAAACGGCGAGCATAGGAGACAAAGATCGCATGAGTGCGACGTCTAGCGAGGTCCATATAATTCCGTATAGTCGAAGGTAGACGACGGCTTGGTCATAATTTCAAAATATTCTAATAATCTCATGTGAACGAAAGATTGATTCTCATGTTGATTAACATGCGCCAATAATGATCAAGGTTTAAATGTATTTCTGATACAAAGATTTCGAAAAAGAGATAGTGCTGACACCCATCAAACCTCAACCTCTCCACCAACATCTCTCCCCCGTCAATCCTGAAAATGCATCCATACTTCCACAATCCACTATCCGTCGCAAGCTCACTCCTGCAATTCGCTTGGCCTCACTTCCTTGGGCCTTGATATACACAGTCTACTCAGCTAAGCGAGCTGGTGTGGACCTTACCCCACGACTCAGGTATTAGCAGCTGCCTATTTCACAATAGCCAACTTCTGTCGCGATCGATGTCATCACCCCACAAAACATTGTAGACAATTGCTCTTTGTGGTAGGAGGTGGGTCCATGAGATCGTATTGCCTCGTATACACTTTTTCTAGTCGCGTGGTACATAACAGGCAGCGTATCCCGCGTCCTCTTGTCAACGAAAAACTTTTTTTGTTGAAGTTGATAAGAGGAAAGAGCTATATTGCTGATCCTCTGAGCGTCAATTTAGGTGTGAGTTGTAGCCTCAGCACCGCATATTTTGAGCCTCACACGGAAGGCGGATTGTATCCATAGAATGATTTGAGAAATGCTGATGTATTTTGGGTATATGTATCGCGTCACATGAAGCAAGGGCACTTTGGTGACATCCCATTGCTAACCTGATATGTATGTACAAAGGATAGCTTCCCTTCCGATCTGATGCAGTGGCATTAGCGAAACGGTTCCTTTGCCAGAAAGGACATCCGTCTTCAGAGAAAGGATTTGTCATCTACGTGGCCGTACTGCCTGAGACTTTGACTCTACTAGTCAGCTTTCCTCCGCTTTACTTCGATCTTGACCTGAGGTGGAATCGAGTTGGTGCCGACCCATTGCTCCTTTATCTTGTCGTTCACGTTCTTGATGTCGTAATTTATCAGCAAGTTACCGAAAACCATCTTCAACTCATGCGAGACAAAGAAACGACCAGGACTGAACTTTTTGTTAGGAAAATTTCGATCGCGGACGCTAAGCATAGATAGGACTCACCAAGCATGCCTTCCATGTCCGAAAGGAAAATGCTTCTCGCTGGTCGTCACCATGCCTGACTGTTTGAGCTTAAGTACGTCGACATCCTTCTTCTGCTCCGCAAGCATGTGTTCGTATTCCTCCCTCGGCCTCGAATACCGAAACGCGTCGTACGAATCCGGTTTTGTATGTAGCTCATCGTCTTCCGCGATCGGCCTCCAGGGACAAGACAGAGTCGCGCCATAGCTGAAATGGATACCCTCGGGGCTTGTGAGTCCCTCTTTCGCGACAACCTTCTTCTGCATGAACGTCAAAGAGATGGGTGAAAATCGCATGGACTCCCGAATCGCGGAGTCCATGCGGTACATACGACTTAACCCTTCCTTGGTCCATTTGCCGCCTTCCTCGTCGAAGATATGCGTCGCCTCCTCGCGAAGGCCTAACAAAACGCTCGGGTCTGCCTTGAGAATATCGATCAAGGCGCGGTGTCCTGTCAGGGCCGTGGTATGTATACTCGCAAAATTGAGTGGCAGCAGTCTCATGCAAATCATCTCTGGATCGGTTTCTTCTATCCTGCCCTCAGAGACTGCAGTTCGATAACTCCATGTAACAAAGTCATTTGGTGGTTCCCAGTTCTTATATGCAGGGTCGCCGGCATCCTTCTTCCGGAGATCTTCGCAGCGCTTTTTGACCAGAGGCAGGGACCACTTGCGCGTCTGCCAGTAATGATACTTTGGGGCCAGGCCGGCTATCACCCCAATGATGGGATGGAAAATACGCGGGGCCAGGGAAAAGATAAGAAAGCCGCGAATCACGTCCTCGGTGAACCCTAGCATGTTCTTCAAGAAGTGCTTATTGTTACACAGCGGCTCACCAACGAGCATGCGGTTAGTTATCCCCGGGACTAGGCGCATCATCGAATCCAAGATGTCGAACGTCTTCCATTCCTGCGTATCGAGACCGAAAATGCCATCCACGTTCTTCGACACCTCGTCGTCCATGTCTGGAATTATTGCGCTTAGGTTCCGGGCCAGGTTTTTATGTACTACACGCTCATGATACGGATCCCAGATTAGGTTTGGTGTGATGAACATGTATGCGCCATGGAGGGTATCGTAGTGGGCGACGCGAGTACTCAACACCGAGTCTGGCTGATCCAACATCCACGAAAACTGATTCCGCGGTATAATGATCTGGGGTTGGCCACCCAATGAGCCGGGGAGAAGAAACGTCTGCCCATATTTGCCGTACCGCTCATAGCCTTCCTTAAGCCATTGCCTGCTCCGCATTATGCCAAACCACCCGTCTCGAAATCTCGCGAGCCATCCCTTCCCAGAGCCCATCCATGGGATATCGGTAGGCAGTTTTGGTCCTCGGAGAGCGCTGTAGAAGGTCGCGAGCGCAAAGTAGGTGACGATGGCGGTGACGATGTTGGCGAGCGAGAGATGGGAGGCGAGTTCGAGGAGCGGCATGGTGCTGGAAAGGATGCGAATAGCGCAGGTTACTTCAAGAGACCAGGCACGATCTCTTGAAATACGATGGCATCGGTGAATGGCATTGATCACTGAGGGGTACACAGGCGTTTGCTTTTATGAAGTCACATCGATCAGTGCCAAGACTGGAGCTGTGGCTAAACTTCACCGCGGCCCGTCTCCTTTCACCAATCGTGTTCTAGCGGCCTCACACCGAGACTTACGCCGTTTGACTTTCATATATCAACTGCTTCCCACTGGGCGAAACCAGTGTTTGTCGTACTCGCTGACGAGGCCTGCGAACGCTTGGATAGTAGCGCTGGCATCCTCCCGCTTAAGGACCCCAGTTCAAGTACGTAACTAGCAGGGCGACGTCATCCAATGTTGGGCCATCACCATGGAAATCACAATCCACGTAGTAAGTGTATTCCTTCATTGGTGATTCTTCTAGGTACGAACAAATGCTATAGAAACAGATCCGAACGGTGAATAGAAAGAACGCCGTGTACCATATGCATATGTCAACCCTGCAATTCATCCAACAGCTCAACAACATCCTCAAAAACCTCCTCAACACTCTTTTCTGCGTCAATGGGCAATACATCTACCTCAGCTGCTCCCGGGGCCTCATATATTGCCAATTGGCTGTCTACCATCCCAGGCGACATGTAGTGGCCCTCTCGACTTCCCATTCTCCTGATCAACTCTTCTCCCCCAACCTGCAGATCCACAAACAAAATCTCAACATCATTGTCATTCTGCACTGCCCTCAACGTATTCCTATACTCTTGCTTGAGAGATGAACAGGAAACAATAACCTTGTCGTAGCCGAGCTCATTCAACGTTTCTAGACTACGACGTTTAAGCCTCTCAAGCCAGGCCACACGATCCGAGTCCTCGAGTGCAGTGCCGCTAGCCATCCGCGAAACAGCTTCAAAAGTGTGCAACTCATCACCTTCAATATACGGAGCGCCACACTTCTTGCTCAGCTGTTTCGCAACCGTCGTCTTGCCACTGCCACAAGGTCCGGCAACGACAATGACTTGCTTTTTCTTCAGCTCGCCATTTAGAGATGCTTTCCTCCATGCCGTGGCTTGGAATTGTGCAACGAACTTCTTGACGAATTCCGTGTCCAGCACGGGCGCCGCATCGAGAGATGGAGAGAAGGCCCGCGCGGTGCTTGTTTCGTACGTCCTAGACGGCGCGAAAGTGTCCTTGTCATATTTCGAAGCGAAAAAATCAACCAATTTGATCGGTGGGTTCGCAGTAGGATCGGGGTTTGATGCTCGGAGTCGATTCACCCATTCCTTTGGCTCGACCTCTTCGAATTCTAGGCCCGCACTGCGTAATGCAGGCAAGAGATCTGTTGTCCAATGAAAGGTCTTTGCGTTTGTTACGTTCGCAACAATGGAGCCTGCATCCGAGAGAGCAATTTCAGATACTGCTTTAGCAATGATGTCGACCGGTGTCCAGCTTGGTGTCTCTTGCAGCTTGGGTAGGGCGCCAAAGGTAAGAGCGGATTGAATCATGAGAGGAATAGCTTCTGTAGCGTTCCACACGCCGTTGCTGGTATCTGCTACAATCTGGCCCACCCGAAGTACTCTGGCCTTGACGCCTGTTTTTTTTGCGGCGTTCATGCAGACGTGCTCGGAAACCATCTTGCTCTGCGCATAACCCATGCCCTGTGCCCAAGTCAAGTCTGGTAGAGATTCTGGAGTATGTGTCGTCGGGCATCGAGACACAGTGCTAACAGACGAGCAGAAATCAAAGGAAGCAGGCTCATCCGGGGATGAAGCAAGGCATAAGTCTAGCAAGTGGCGAACTCCAGCGATGGAGTCGTTTTCGAATGATGAAAGCCCGAGGTTGAAGTTAACAGACCAAGCGCAGTGGATCACACTCTTCAGCTTCTGAGCCACAGCTGCATATATCTCATCCGAAAGCCCAAGGCGAGGGTTCGAAAGATCGCACGGAAGAGCAACAATCTTTCTGCGGGCCGCGAGAGAAAGCGTATGGTAGACCTTGCGCTGAATGAGAGATTTGCGGACGCGACGGGCGGCATCTTCGTTGCTGCCAGCGCGCACTAGACAATAGATGATCGAGATGTTGGGACGGGCGCTCAATTGAGTCACAACGTGAGCACCAAGAGAGCCAGTTGCTCCTGTGACGACAACGGATCGCTCCTCATCTTGACCTGCAGATTCATGACTGGGAAAGTCACTATACTTCTCGATAAGCTTCTCCATTTTAGACTCAATCGACTCGGCCTCCTCTTGCTCGCCGGTTCTCAGACGATAGAGATAAGAGCTTAGCGCCGCGATGGAAGGGTACTCGAACACAACGTTTGATCCTAGTGTTTTGCCGCCGATATCAATCGCCTTCAAGATCTCAGTACGGACTTGAATGGACTGAAGAGAATCTAGACCCAGAGAGAAGAAATCTGCGTTCTTGTCGATATCCTTCGCTTCTGGTAGGCTCTTAGTCACGACCTCGCGAACGAAGATTTCAAGTTCGGGAAGTGGTAGTGCTTTTCGTTCGCCGCTCGCTGAAGCAACCTGATCATAGGTGTCTTCGATTTCCTTTGCAAATTGCTTGTAGAAAGCTTGTCTGATGATGCTTCCCTTATCTGTTCTTGGGTACTGGCAATCGTGTGGCAGAACCTTGATCATATCTCGTGATAACCTTGCGTAGGCTTCGACAGTTTGATTGGCTTCTTCAACGGTGGGCCAGATTTCGTCAATGATGGTCTTCTCGTCTTTACCCTCAACAGCCTCGCTCGGAATGATGAGCAGACCTAGATACGGTCTCCCGGAACCAAAAACTATTGTCTCGGTCACGGCCTTCTGTGATCGGACCTTACCCTCCATTACGACTGGATTGAACTTTTCGCCATTTACAAGGACAATGGTATCATCAAGACGGGCAATGTATTTCCAGGCCTGTTCAATGGTTGGATGCGGCTCGAATAGATCCTTTGTCGCATAGCTACCATCTGGTTGATTGGAAGCCACCTTAGAAGGCCACCCTGGAAGAACTGTGCATTCGAAAAGTTTTGGTCCCCGTGGAACCCATTTAAGATATGGAGAGAGCTTTGGTGTTTCTCTCACATAGTTCCAATATTTATCACCGGAGGGGCGGAATGAAGTCATTAACTGGCCAACTTCTGTACTGCCGGGTTGTTAGAGGGCACGCTTTTAAAGCAAGACAAGAGAAACAAACTTACGCTCCGTAGTGGCCAACTAGATTAACACCCTTCTCCACAAGCAAATCCCCTAGCGTATCAGGGCATGCACTGCCTCCGTACATGACAATCTTCAATTGCTTCAACAGCTGGATTCCCTCATCTGACTCGGCAAGCAGCTTGAGCGCATATGGCACGCCGTAAAAGATCTCAAAATCATGTTTCTTCAAAATAGTCGTAAGGTAAGGTCGGGTAAGCGGTAAATCTGCGTTGTAAAGATGAATCGGCTTCCCCGAGTAAATCGCGCGGAAGAAGTTGCAAATTCCATGGTTGTGATAAAGAGGCAATGTGATGAAGGCCTTCATATCCATGCTAAACGCATAGTTTGCGATGGCGCTTTTGTGTGGCTGATAAATGGGCTTTGGTAGTCCGGTGGAACCTTTTGTCAAGTTAGATCTCATATCCCGTGTAGTGCTCAGGCATAATCCAGAACTCACCACTAGAATGGATAATATACACATTGTTCAAAGTCTCGATTTCCAAATCGAGCTGATAATCCATCCGTGTATCGGCATGGACTTCAATTGGAAAGTTATAAACAGCCTCTCTTGCAATTTCTCCGATCTTGATGTCAGCCATCGTCGCCTGAACATCCTCTGCCAACTTTTGAAACCGCGAATCCGCTAGCAGGAAAGTGGCTCCCGTTGCCTGCATCAGCGATTCAACCGCCACATTCGATATCCTCGTGGACAGGAAAAGAACAGTGTGGCCAAGTTTGGTAAGAGCAAGCATGGTAACCATGTAATCGAAATTACTAGGTCCCAATATAGCTACTGTTGTCGGCTTAGCGACAGAGCTGGTTCTGGTAGGGATCCATGTTTGATAGTGTCGTGCAACTCGATATGCAAAGACGTCAAGCTGTTGCATGGAGTAATCGACATACTCGATTCCAGAACTTGGGTAGGAAACGATGGTGGTATGGGGGTTCGCTCGTGCTCGGTGTCGGACAAGTCCATCGACAGTCTTGATTATGGAGTCGTCTTCTAGCTCTTTGCCGCTGGTGCTTTGCGCAGGAGGCAGATTGAGTGAAGGAGCGGCTACAGGAATAGCCACTTGAGCAGGCGCCATTGTGACACTGGACAAAGTTGTGACGATGGAGAGGAGTGAACGAGTGGTAGCCCGATGGTTCGTAAAGGCATGGTGGAAACGAAGCTTTTAGTATCGATACCTGTTGGTGCCGGAGACCTCCCTCCCATGACGGAAACATTTGAGTCTCTAGCACCGAACTGGGGCAGTCCTAGATCTCTGTTTCCGAATCGATATTCCTATTTCCGCTGCCGTCTGAGCAACCCGGTCGTCGCCACGGGCAGGCCCGGATATACGTCCGATTCGCTGGATTCTTATCCGCTGCAAATCCGGCTCTCGGAACGGGGCACAGATGGCAGGCAAATAGCAGTAATAGGGGCACCCCATTACCCCGCAAAATCCCTCTCCACAGGTTTTTGTCGTCTCCCTAGTCCCAAAATCCACAAATTCTCTGCACCGGGATTGATATTGGGAGGGAGCCCCGGACAGGGGTAGCCGCATCCTTCTCCGCAAAATCGACTGTTTTGTGTGCTCCGGACATGACATCTGATCGCCTTGTTCATTGTATATAATAGGGTGGACCCAAGAACCAGGAATTTCATCCAGCTCAAGGATAACACTGCACTCTGTTTGCAGGTCATTCACTGGTTGGTGTTCTGGAGTGCTTCTGAAAAGAAAACACCTTCTATAGCAGTCATATAAAAAAGACGACCCAACATGACGCTCTCCAGCAACGACAAGGCTGAAATCCAGTTTGTGGATGAGAAGCGTGAATCCGAGGACATTCCCAAGGCGCAGCAGATTGTCCATATCGATAACTTCCAGGTCCTTGGCCTCGACCCTGCAGATGCGGAGTTCTACATCAACTACCCTGAAGAGAAGAGGAAGAGAGTAACACACAAGGTATGCTCACAGCGAGACTGTCTTTGAGGCTTTTTGAATGATGGTGCTGATGAACACAAGGTCGATATTCGTCTGGTGCCTATGCTGGCAATCCTCTACTTGATTTCCCACATTGACCGTGCCAACATCGGGTGAGCAACTCCATAAATCCCAAACACCATCAAACATAGCAATCGCTAACACGCATCCCAGAAATGCTAAGATCGAAGGAATGGTCGAAGAGTATGAAAACCTTGATCCAATATCCCTTTAAAAGACCGTAACTCGCTGACATCTGAACTAGCCTGAACCTCGACGGTGTACAATGGAACATCGTCCTCTCCGTCTTCTTCGTCCCCTACGTCCTCCTCGAAGTGCCATCCAACATGCTCCTCAAGAGATTCAAGCGTCCATCCGTGTACCTCGGCATCCTTGTCGTTGCATGGGGCATCATCATGACCATGATGGGCGTAGTTAAGAACTTCGCTGGTCTCCTCGTAACCCGTATCTTACTTGGTGTTTTTGAGTGAGTTTCTTCATTAATTCTTGTATGGTCGATTAGTCCTAACATGTGTTTGCTACTCATAGAGCTGGTTTCTTCCCTGGTGCTGTATACCTCTGCGCGTATTGGTACATGCCCAAGGACCTCGCAACACGCATCTCCTATTTCTACTGTGCCTCCGCTCTGTCAGGCGCATTCTCAGGACTTCTCGCGGCCGCCATCGCCAAGATGGACGGTGTAGGCGGGTACGAGGGCTGGCGCTGGATCTTCCTTCTCGAAGGCATCGTCACCGTCTTCCTCGGTGTAGCCTGCTTCTTCCTATTGATTGACTCCCCCGCCTTGAGTGGACGATGGCTCGAGCCCGACGAGATCCGCTATCTCGAGCTCCAGAAGTTCATCAAAGACGGAGGACGGTTCCAGGAAGAGAAGGGCCATTTCCGATGGAAGGATCTTAAGATGGTGCTTATGAACTGGCGGTTGTACATGCAAGCCTACATTCTTCTCTGCATCTCTGCCTGCTCCTACGGTACGCCCATCCCATTCATCCCCCTTCCTTCTACCATAATCCCTTATACTAACAAACTCGCAACCAGGCACAAAATTCACCCTCCCCACCATCACAAAAGCAATGGGCTTCACCAACACAAACGCGCAGCTCATGACAGTCCCACCATACGTCGCCGGCGCAGCGAGCTCCATATTCTTCGCGCGGCTCTCCGACCGCTTCTACTGGCGCCTCCCCTTCGTCGCCATCCCGCTCTCCTTCATCTTCATCGGCTACTCAGTCGTAATCTCGTTCAACGGCGACCTCGCCGGCAACATCGGCCCCGCCTTCTTCGCCATCATACTCACCTGCATGGGCATCTACCCGATTCAGCCCGCGGGTAGCTCGTGGGCCGCCAACAACCTGGCGCCGTCGTCCCGCCGCGCCATCGGCGTCGCGTTCAACATCTGCGTCGGCAATATCGGCGGCGTCATCGGTAGCTACATGTATCTCGAGTCGGAGAAGCCAAAGTACTACACTGGATTCGGCTTGTCGCTTGCGTTTGGCGCGACGGGCTTCGTGGTTGCGTTCTTGCTGGAGCTTTCGTATAAGTGGGGGAATAAGAGGAAGGCGAGGTTGAGTGAGGAGGAGGTTAGGGAAAAATATACTGATGAGCAGTTATTGGATATGGGCGATAAGAGTCCGCTTTTCAAGTATACTTTGTAGACAGCTTGGGTTGTGTGGGGAGTCGATGAAGGAGCGATGCGGTCTGAGAAGACCGTTCGACGGACTGTTGCTCCTTCTGCTTACTAGGATAAGTGCTGGTGGAACATTATTTCCTGATTAAAGGAATATCTGTATATAGGATGGGAATTGTGACGGGAATGCGTAATGAATTGAAAGCAAAAGATTTGACCTGTTTACACTTTCGAGACCCTTTTTGGTCAAATCGTGATTAATTGAAATGTAAGGTCTCAGTACTACAGTCCTTTCTGTCACGCCTCGAGTCTCTATCACGCCAATGGCTTTTACCTCTTCTTCCTTCGTGGAGATATCGGGAGATATCAGTCAAGCCCACCAACAAATATCTAACATATGAACAAAGGAGCTTACACGTCTCTTATTTTAAAGTAGCCTAAAACCTCGGCTTTACACAACCCCTTATGCTTTTTCAGTGCCTTTATTACTATCTCATGTCCAAGGCGAACAAACAAAATGTAAGAACCCCAACAACATCTGTCAATTCACTGCCCAAAAGCTCACCAAATCTACCCCCCAATCCACGGCAACGCCTCCCCCTCAAACGCTTGAAACTGCACAAACGCCGAAGAGTCAAGATCAAGCCAATCTGTCGTCCGCCAGTCATCCAGAAAACTCGTCATATCAAACGTGCTATTATCCTCGGGGCTGCCAAACGCTGCCACCCATTGCTGCCCCACAGCTGCATCCGCCACAGGCGTAGGATTAGATTGCGAATGCGAGTTGGAGACCACACCGTACTGGTCATCCGGGGCCGCCCGCACATTCGAATTTTGCGCTTGCTCTAGTAGGAGCCTTGATGTTTTTCTCTTGGCCTCGGCGCGGAGTTCGCGTAGAATGATGCTGTATCTGCGGGAGGGCGAGTTTGTCGCAGTGGCTTGGGCGAGATGATTTAAGCAGCGTTCTGCTTGGTTGAATAGTTTTGCTGAGTTGATTTCGTTGCCGTTGAGCACACTGCTGCTTTCTTGGACTGTCCATACGTAGACTACGACCAGCGCGCAGAAACACACATAATGTGTCCACCAGAAGGCGTGAAATAAGCGGCCTTCGCGTGCCATGCGGTCTACGGATTCAAGAACAGATTGTGCGGCAGATATGCATTCGTGTATGCATTCTCTAGTAAGATTTTTCATGTTATTGTCCGTTGTTCGGGCGGTGTTCTTTAGCAAGAATGGACGGTGGGCTAGCATGACTGCGTGGCAATATGCAAGTTTCAAGGCTGTCGCCTGGCGCCGGAAGCTTGATATCAGACTGGATGGATTGATTGCTCCTAGAAAAGGGGGCAAGGATGCTCTCCATTCACGTAACTCTATGCCTAGCCGATGGGAGGCTGCAAGACGTTCGTGGTCTGGTATTGCCTTGATGGAGTATATTTCGCGAGAGATCTTCTCCGCGATTTGGGCAAGCTTCGCGTGGAATACAAGGGAGACAATATGGCAATCATCGATGCTGTCTCCAAGCGGGCCGGTCGGTGACATGTCCTCGTCGTTTACCGAGTCGGGGAAATCTTGGTCGATATCGTCATCGTGATAATGCCTTGGACGGCCAAAGATGAAGCCCAGATATTTATCGAGTGTATAAGCCACCCAGAATGTTCTCTTCTTGCATTGGTGCTCGATGTAGTTCATCTTTTGCGATGATAATGATCGCTTTCGGTCTTCTCGTCGGTGTAGTCCAAGGGCGGATATAATTTGCAAAGCGTGACCAAACACATACCAAGCTTGATTCATTCGAGACGACATGAGAAGATAAAGAACCTGAATCAATCGAGACTGCGCAGACTCTGGTATAGGGAAGCCCGTTTCAGATTCAGTGAACCTGCGAGCTTCAGAGAATAGGCCGTCGCACTCCTGGAGTGAGGGCTCTCCATTGACGGGCGGGAAAGGGCTTGCTCCAAGTGCTCCTGTTCTGGCCTTTTGTTCATGAAAGGTGGCTATGGCCAGCACAGTTAGGACTATGGATGCTCTGGGTCGTCCAATTCCGGTGTAGAGTGGTTGATTGGACTCCGCATTCTGCTTGACGGTGTGTAACCAGTGCTCAACAGAGGGTCTATGCAGGAGTCGATAGGTCGCAATGCAAACATCAAAATACAATACTAATAACTCGTGACACCTGGCCAAAGGAGGAATTGCTATATGTCCCGTATCTTGGAAAGGCTTGTCGCCAGCGGTTGTCAGAAGTTGGCTGTCCTCTCCTAGGCCTAGATAGCCATCGACCGTCCGACTATTTTGATTGTTGGAGATGCGTCGCCAGGCACGGTGCAAGAAGGAGAGACCAGAAGTTGAATCAGAGAACTGGCCAGCAACTTCTAAACCAGGCGACCCGCGAGATGGTGCCTCTCTTGAAGCCTCTGCATCTCTAGTAGTTTGCCCATGAGTATGGTTGTCATTATGATGGGGGACCCGGTTTACTGTCTCAAACGCAACCCCAGTAGAAGATGCAGATGGCCCCAAACCACCATTGAGAGTGCTTTGGTACGGCTTTGGAGAAGCAATGGCCTCGGACCTGCCAGGACCTGCACGAGGAGGCGTAGGTGCCTTGCCACGCGAGTATCTTGCTTCATACTGGCAGTTGAGCCCGCGCCGGCTGCAGCTCTCGCATGGCTGGTCTCCGGAACACTTTGACTTTTTGGCTTTGCAAATATCGCAGGCTCGCGTTACCTTGCGTTTCTGTGGGGGTTCTGCAGCATTGGACAAGGACCGCTTCCTGGAGGCATCCTGACTCGCAGGTGTTGTTTGTCCGAAGGAAATGCCGGATGGTGCAGAGGAGGTGCGGAGGGACTCGGGCGATGCTGCCGACTGTGAGATGACTTGGTGCAGTGAGGATATGCGCTCCGGATCAGCCATGCTGAGGGCGGAAACAGTTGAAAGGCGGATTTCGACCAGGGCAGCGGAGGGGGGATGGCCGGATTATGATTTCAGAAATGGTTGATGAGGCCGGGGTGGGCCAAGCTGCGGGGGAAACAAATGAACAAATCCGGGGGTCAGTTCAGTTCGGTCCAGCTGTCGGCAGTCTACCACACGCTTGCCTGTGGGGTCAATGGCGGCCAATTGCGAATTGCGCCGTTACTCACCTGACAGCTTGATGCGAAATTGAACCCCAGGAGCAGTTTGGCCGATCAATCTTGTTGGAAAAGCGTTGAGTGGAAGTGGAGGTGTGGGCCTGAAGACTGACACCTGAGTTAGCTGCATGCCCAAATTCCGAACGTGCAGCAATATCCGGTCCGGATTAACAGACACATCCCACTCTGACGCTCTACGCAGCTAATCGATAAACATATTTCAGACAAAATGGTTCTTCTACATTTCCACTCACTTTTGCCGTCTTCTTTTAGATTTTTCTTGTTTGAACACCAGAATTCCCTTTTCTAGCATCATCATCACCATGCCTCTTCCTACCCATTTCACCCTCAACACCGGCGCCCAGATCCCAGCCGTTGGCTTTGGAACATGGCAAGCCGCGCCCCAAGAAGTTGAGCGCGCAGTCGAAACAGCCCTCAAGGCTGGCTATCGTCACATTGACTGTGCTGCAATCTATCGCAACGAAGCCGAAGTGGGCGAAGGCATCCGAAAGAGCGGCGTTCCACGAAGCGAAATCTTCCTCACAGGCAAGCTCTGGAACACCAAGCATGCGCCCGAGGACGTCGAAGCCGCCCTAGACAAGACACTGCAAGACCTCGGAACAGACTATCTAGATTTATTCCTAATGCATTGGCCCGTGTATGAATATCTTTCCATCTTATCCAATTGACCTATACACTAACTTCCTCCCAGAGCCTTCAACGGCAAGCCCAACAAATGGTTCCCTCTGCGCTCAAACGGAGTTTTCGACCTCATCGACATCGACCCAACTGTCACATATGGCGCCATGGAAAAACTGCTGTCCACCGGCAAAGTGCGCGCCATCGGCGTCTCCAACTTCACAATCAGCCGCCTCACCGAGCTTCTCTCCAAGACCAGCGTCGTACCTGCAGTCAACCAAATCGAGGCGCATCCCTACCTGCAACAACCCGCGCTCTTTAATTTCTGTAAGAGCAAGAATATCCTCATTGAAGCTTACTCGCCGCTCGGCAACAACCAGACCGGCGAGCCGCGCACAGTCGACGATCCACTTGTTGGTGTGCTGGGCAGGAGGCTTGAGATGGATGGCGGGCAGTTGCTTGCGAGCTGGGGTATCCAGCGAGGCACTGTTGTATTGCCCAAGAGCGTGACTCCAAGCAGGATAAAGAGTAACCTGCAGGTCAAGGAGTTGCCCAAGGATGCGTTCGAGGAGCTGAGCGCGCTGGAGAGGCATAAGAGATTCAATGTGCAGTCAAGATGGGGTTTCGATATCTTTGAGGAGCTTGGTGAGGAGAAGGTGAAGAAGATTGCTGAGGATCTGGCTCAGGAGAACTTGACGAAGTTTACTGTTTGAGTGAAGTAGTGAATTGGAGGGCACTTTCCACTTGTAATGCTATAGATCACACGATTAAAAAGAAGGACGATAGAATATAGAATACCCATTTTAAATGTACCTCTGAAATAAAGATCTGATAGTAAACTACAAAGGTACTTAAGCGTATGTGTCGTGCCAGACTATGCAACACCAACGACTAGCTTTTTTAAAAGATAATGTAATTATATCTTTGTCAAAACAGGCCGTCCAATCTGAAAGGCGAATACGGTGCTCTCATGTTGGAGTGGGCGTAGCTGTCTCCACCACATAACGATGTACTAATGGAGTCACAAGTGTGACGACGACACTCAGGCCAGTCAGACTAGAACTTAAGCGCCGAGAAAGGATACAGTTTTATTGAGACACCAAGCAGAAGTGGTTGCGAGCGGCTTGACATTGTCGATTATGGAAATAACATTTAAACTATGCAGGAAAAGGTACTGCTCCGAGAAATACGCATGACTCGGAAACAAGAAAGTAACTGCATCCTAGTCGCATGAACGCAGGAAGGTAAAATAAGAAATCAGCCTCATTGTGCCGCATTAAACGCCGGGGGCTAAAGTGATTCGCTCGCAACCCAACGAGTAGAGCCAATTTTTCAAGCAGTCCCCACCATACATATCAGTACTCTCGATATCGATAAGACCCGATAGATAGCAGTATTGTTCTTCTAGTTAGTTCCAACCCTGAATGCTAACGCATGACTTTCCTAGCGGATTACATGGCGAACTTCATAATACCCGATGGCCACAATACAACACTTCCAGGAAGCCATCTCGACACTTTATCAGCAAGCAGGTACCCGCGATTAAGCTCACCTTATCGATTCAATGTTGTGCGTGCCCTCCGAGGATGCTTGTCATTGGCCGCGCGCGCAGTAGGATTCGACTAGATCCCCTGTCCGCATGTCGATGATCCCCGACGCCGGGTCAGCGCCGCACCAAAGGGCTCAGAAGTACTCTCAACTCAACTACATTCTCGTATACTAAAATCCTACTGTATATTTTCGCCAGAGTAGTTAGATTTTAGACCCCACGTGCCTGAATATAACCCGGTGTTAATCCTCCTATTGGTGCAATATCTGCTAGTTGCTTTGCTGAGCCATCGACGAGAGCACGCGACGAGGTAGTTGACCAGGCCTGCGACCCTCGACCTCTTGCATAATAGGCAGAGGAAGTATTCGTCGTTTGGTCGAAAGCTTTCGTGTGGACAGCTCTCGACGCAGACTCAACGATTATCTCATACCTCGTCTGCGCGAAGTGCGTCGGCTTCTACGCTTCAGCTCGCGTTGCGAATTGGGCTCCTCACCATGCAGGCAATCCCTCCTGGCATGAATCCAGATGGCTCACCTTCAAACCTCGCCAATCCTCCATCCTTGGCCCCACTTACATATGGCATGGGCACAACGATGATGGTACTCACAACGGCGCTCGTTGGAATAAGGATAATACCTGTGTTCAAGAAAGAAAAGCTCAAAATTGATGACTGTACGTGTCTCTTCAAGCCATAGACATATTAGCATTCGAAAGACACTAACGAACATGTTGCGCAGATTTCTGTTTAATTGCTTTCGTTCTAAGCTGTGGCTATGCAGTTCTGATTATGACGAGTAAGTCATTGAAACAACTCAAGTAAACTTCCAGAAATTAATAAAAGCAGTGGCTTCGACGGCAACACATGCATGGGACACGCGCCTTTCAGCCTCTACCCCATCTTGGCTACAAGTAAGGAAACCCTTCTATCCACTTACATCAGAGATAAACCTAACAATTCGTTCAGAGAAACACGGCACAATGCTTGATCTACGGCCCGGCCATGTTCTTCGCTAAAGCTGCCATCCTCACCGTCTACCTCCGCATCTTCAACTCAGTAAACTGGCTTCGATACACCTGCTGGGTTGCCCTCATATTTCTAGGCTTGGTCTACTTCTCTAGCATCCCAGTCTACGCCGTCTTCGCATTCCCCCATGGCGATGAGAAATGGGACGCAGGACTAGCAGTTAAGATGGAAAAGATAGAAGCTATGGCTATCATTCAGGCTGCTATCACCGTAGCCTCTGATGTTTTTCTACTAATTATACCGATCTCGCCAATTATGCAGTTGAACTTGAGCTCGAAGAAGAAGATTGGTGTAGTCGCTGTCTTTTTGACAGGTGTTGCGTAAGTGTTGAATCACAATACCTTGTTCTATTGGATATCTAATAACAATTTATAGTGCAATCGCCTCCGCCGTTCTCGGTCTTTACTATAGAATTCTCAACCACCGCACAGGAAGCGGCCCCGACCAAGACAAATCATGGGTCGCTGCGCAAACACACTTGACCGCTCTCGTTGAACTCTTCATCACGATCATGGTTAGCTGTGTGCCGGGCTGTGTTTCTTCCTGGAGCGACGTTATCAAAGAATCCGCTGGGGTCAATTCACTCAGGTTATTCATTTACTCTGCTCGTACTTCGATATCGCGCGTATTACACAAATCACACAAAGACACAGCACCACAGCAACCAAAGCATTCTCCATCAAATTCAGAAATCAACTTTGCAAAGTATGGATTTCCAGCGTGGGAAGGGGAAGCGGATGAAAAGTCACTGAGAAGTACGACGGACACGAGTACAACGTATTACAATGATGTATGATTTATGTATTTCCATCAAATATAGAACTATAGACAATTTATATTTACATATGATGATGTTGATTATCGTCCGTTCTGAAAATCAATGAGTCGAGTTCCACGCTCGAGGTGCCTACTGAATTGAGCTAACCCTGGACTTCACAAGTACAACATTCGACACTTGAATGCGATCCCCGTTTAAACTTCAAAGATCTTGGAAAACACGATGTGGTTGCGGCTGATGGAACTCCCGGCCAGTTCGAAGAGATGATGGAAGATGCCGCAGTCTACGGAATGCTTATTGGTGACTTTGCTCAGGAGGAGTTACGAAAGGAATACGACTATCAGACGAATCAGGCTTCGAAACCATTTACAGTTGTTCATCATGTCAAATTCAAGCACATTTGGGAGGTCGTCGAGCCAGTGACGTTTGTCCCCCAGCCGCTTCAGCGCATGCGAACGCCAGGGACCGGTAAATTGAACCAGCGACAAGCCCCGGGTCCGCTGCTGGCAGCAGCTTGTCAGCGAACGCTGAATATCCGCCGTCTCACAATCTACCAAGACAGTTGATGGGCTCTCAGGATAATCTCTCGTATGAGGATGGGGGATCAAGACAAGTAGTAGAATAGCTTTCATGTATAGACCGAGGGTCTGTTTATGTTTCATTGCATTTCAGTGGAGACGGTTTGGGACGGAAATTCGGAATGGCTTGGTCAACACAAGCTAGGTAGATAATGTCTAGACAAATAATATTCACAGAGCCCCACACTATGGAAATCTTCTTCGGGATATGTGTAGCTAAGTCGCTGGGCAACTGCTTCTTTCTGCTTTGTCACCCCACTCTAGGATGCCTACATACATCTCACCTCGAGTAGTTCTTGTAAGGAAGAACATATCTCTCATGTCGCAAAATAGTTTGCACATAACGCAGTTATAATTTGACTAGCTGAAGCCAACAAAAAGTCCTAGGGATCTTACAAAAGATTTCTTGTTAAAGTTAGTTAAAGCTAACAAAAGGCCCTAGAGTTCTTCTAAAAGAGTCCTTGTTTAAGTTAGTTAAAGCCAACAAAAGGCCCTAGGGTTCTTTTGAAAGAGTTCTTGTTAGAGTTAGTTGAAGCCAACACGCTACTACAAGTATATCCTAGTATTTGTGCTTATTCGACACCTAGTGATGAAGGTATCTGCCCAAAGGGATGCACTTTACGTCCGGGCTATTCCACGATACGAGAGCATATCAATCTTGTTATCGTGCGTCTGCCTCGTATTTACAACGGAGCTTTTACAGCCCGGATCTACATTGCGACTGCCCTAATGATGACGAATGTCAAAGTTACATGTAGATATTTATAAGCGCCAAATTTCTCAAGTCTTAAACATGTGCAGCTTTGAATTCCGCGGGCTATGCTCTATTTCTCGTCTCCTAAGCCTGGTGCTAATAGACGTTCTTAACCATGGGTGAAAGGATGCATCAGATCATGTCCTTAGTGTGTCTATGGAGTATATAGTGCAAGATTATATTCCCTTATGAAGGCTTTGCTGGTGTCTTTTTTTATACATCAATGCAGCCACTAGTCTGACCATCTCCAAAGCCTAGGAAAGTTGATGTGTCTATTCCGAAAGTACCACCGGATGATAAACGCTATCAAGCATACCTTGAAACGCGGATGGCTCCAATAGGTGCCCACTTCACATCCGAACCCCACAATGCTTAGCTTTTGCTTAGATCGTACCCGGATGGACGGACGGCCAAAGACGTTAAACCTGGAAAGAAACCATAAGAGGATCTTGCTCAATCATCGCTAGGATCAAGTCGACGATCTCCATTGAGCGTAGAATATTCCATTGCGCGGTCAAACACTATACAAACCACCAGGATTATTGCCCACAAATCTTCCACGAATGAAATAGACTTTGAAAGTCTGCTTCATATTAAGAGAAGACCCACGATAGACCTTCTCAATATCAAACAATAGGGTTGATCACTTCACCTGACCCAGCCAGGATCGGTTCCTATTTAGCCGCGACCCCATACTTTCATCTAGCCCGATTGCGCCGAGCGCCTCACGACTTCCTTCCCCGGAATATACAGCTATATTGCCGACCCATTCGGACGCCACGAGAAATATATTTCCATGGAGAGCATTCATCATCCGCATCCGATTCCCGTAGACTGTTAATGAAAAGGGTAAGGATATCGCCCTATAGTCCACGCTCCCCACAATGTAGCACAGATATTTTCTCCACCGGCGTGTATGGGTATTACTCTTTGTGGACATTCACACATTAAAGCAAACTTTACAAGTAACCGGTCCCAAAATAACCTCTTCGATCTTTTATAAAAGTGGCTGTAGTCGGCCACCATTTCCTACTTGCCTCCTTGCTCTGGTACTCTCGACAATACCTTTCTTCGACCGCACCGTAGTAGTCCATCACCATGAAGTTTGTTCTCGCTACAATTCTTTCCGCTAGCGCCATTGCCTCTGCTATCCCCGTGGCAGAGCCAGAGCCGCTCTTTGAGCGTCAAGCTGCGCAGAGCATACACGATGCCATGGTCGCTAAGGGCAAGAAGTACTTCGGTACTTGCACTGATCCTAACCGTCTGAATGCTGGATCCAACGCTGCCATCATCAAGGCAAACTTTGGTCAGGTGACGCCAGAGAACAGGTACGTCTAGCATCAGTCCTGAAAAGATTACCCTTGACACAACTGCAAATACTGACGCAAGAAAAACAGCATGAAATGGGACTCAACCGAGTCATCCAAGGGCAACTTCAACTTCGGCAACGCCGACCAACTGGTCAAATTCGCCACCGACAACAAGAAGCTCATTCGTGGCCACACCACCGTCTGGCACTCCCAACTGCCCAGCTGGGTCTCCCAGATCCGCGACAAGACGCAGCTAACCCAGGTGATGCAAAACCACATCAACACCCTCATGGGCCGCTGGAAGGGCCAGATCTACGCCTGGGATGTGCTTAACGAGATCTTCGAGGAGAATGGCAACTTCCGAAGCAGTGTATTTTACAATGTGCTTGGACAGGATTTCGTCAAGATTGCGTTTCAGACGGCGAGGGCTGCTGATCCCAATGCGAAGCTGTACATCAACGACTACAAGTGAGTTTTATAATTTTCCTTGCGCAAGTATCTACGCTACAAGAAGATATGCAATGGGAAAAAAAGTGCTGACCGTGAATCCCCCAGTCTCGACACCGCTTCCTACGCAAAGACCCAAGGCATGGTGCGCAACGTCAAGAACTGGATCTCCCAGGGCATCCCCATCGACGGCGTTGGTTCCCAGGGCCACTTGACCTCTGGCCAGGGCGCCAATGCTCCCGCCGCCATGGCTGCTCTCTGCGGTGCGGCTCCCGAGTGTGCGCTCACTGAAGTCGATATCCAGAATGCGCAGCAGTCTGACTGGTCCAACATTGTCAAGGCTTGCTTGGATCAGAAGAACTGTGTTGGTATCACTGTTTGGGGTGTTAGGGACTCGGATAGCTGGAGGCCTTCTGGTAACCCGTTGCTGTTTGATAGCGGGTATAAGGCTAAGCCTGCTTATGATACTGTTCTCAAGGCGCTTCAGTAAATGCAAGACGAGGATTGAGGAATGCATGATTGTGTTGTATGTATATAGCGTGTGGATAGAAAAACGTATTTCGTGAGCAATACTCGGCCCCAATGGCTGATTCTCAGTTTCTCTCCGAGAAAGGCCGTGCTCCGCACGGCCCTACTAGCTCAATGATCGCACATGCTCAATGAT